>CAMPDV010003518.1:0-40437 GCA_946699065.1 Loxodes magnus | reverse complement strand
CTTTTTCTTACTTTTCTTATTCACTTTTCTTAGAAATCTTACTTCTAGTATTTGATTCAATTACTAAACTGATCTTCATACTCTTTTTCTTACTTTTCTTATTCACTTTTCTTAGAAATCTTACTTCTAGTATTTGATTCAATTACTAAACTGATCTTCACACTCTTTTTCTTACTTTTCTTATTCACTTTTCTTAGAAATCTTAATTCTTTTATTTGATTCAATTACTAAACTGATCTTCACACTCTTTTCTTACTTTTCTTATTCACTTTTCTTAGAAATCTTACTTCTAGTATTTGATTCAATTACTAAACTGATCTTCACACTCTTTTTCTTACTTTTCTTATTCACTTTTCTTAGAAATCTTACTTCTAGTATTTGATTCAATTACTAAACTGATCTTCACACTCTTTTCTTACTTTTCTTATTCACTTTTCTTAGAAATCTTACTTCTAGTATTTGATTCAATTACTAAACTGATATTCACACTCTTTTTCTTACTTTTCTTATTCACTTTTCTTAGAAATCTTACTTCTAGTATTTGATTCAATTACTAAACTGATCTTCATACTCTTTTCTTACTTTTCTTATTCACTTTTCTTAGAAATCTTACTTCTAGTATTTGATTCAATTACTAAACTGATCTTCACACTCTTTTCTTACTTTTCTTATTCACTTTTCTTAGAAATCTTACTTCTAGTATTTGATTCAATTACTAAACTGATCTTCACACTCTTTTTCTTACTTTTCTTATTCACTTTTCTTAGAAATCTTACTTCTAGTATTTGATTCAATTACTAAACTGATCTTCACACTCTTTTTCTTACTTTTCTTATTCACTTTTCTTAGAAATCTTACTTCTAGTATTTGATTCAATTACTAAACTGATCTTCACACACTTTTCTTATTTTTATTCACTTTTCTTAGAAATCTTACTTCTAGTATTTGATTCAATTACTAAACTGATCTTCACACTCTTTTCTTACTTTTCTTATTCACTTTTCTTAGAAATCTTAATTCTTTTATTTGATTCAATTACTAAACTGATCTTCATACTCTTTTCTTACTTTTCTTATTCACTTTTCTTAGAAATCTTACTTCTAGTATTTGATTCAATTACTAAACTGATCTTCACACTCTTTTTCTTACTTTTCTTATTCACTTTTCTTAGAAATCTTACTTCTAGTATTTGATTCAATTACTAAACTGATATTCATACTCTTTTTCTTACTTTTCTTATTCACTTTCTTAGAAATCTTACTTCTAGTATTTGATTCAATTACTAAACTGATCTTCATACTCTTTTTCTTACTTTTCTTATTCACTTTTCTTAGAAATCTTACTTCTAGTATTTGATTCAATTACTAAACTGATCTTCACACTCTTTTTCTTACTTTTCTTATTCACTTTTCTTAGAAATCTTAATTCTTTTATTTGATTCAATTACTAAACTGATCTTCACACTCTTTTCTTACTTTTCTTATTCACTTTTCTTAGAAATCTTACTTCTAGTATTTGATTCAATTACTAAACTGATCTTCACACTCTTTTTCTTACTTTTCTTATTCACTTTTCTTAGAAATCTTACTTCTAGTATTTGATTCAATTACTAAACTGATCTTCACACTCTTTTCTTACTTTTCTTATTCACTTTTCTTAGAAATCTTACTTCTAGTATTTGATTCAATTACTAAACTGATATTCACACTCTTTTTCTTACTTTTCTTATTCACTTTTCTTAGAAATCTTACTTCTAGTATTTGATTCAATTACTAAACTGATCTTCATTCTCTTTTCTTACTTTTCTTATTCACTTTTCTTAGAAATCTTACTTCTAGTATTTGATTCAATTACTAAACTGATCTTCACACTCTTTTTCTTACTTTTCTTATTCACTTTTCTTAGAAATCTTACTTCTAGTATTTGATTCAATTACTAAACTGATCTTCACACTCTTTTTCTTACTTTTCTTATTCACTTTTCTTAGAAATCTTACTTCTAGTATTTGATTCAATTACTAAACTGATCTTCACACACTTTTCTTATTTTTATTCACTTTTCTTAGAAATCTTACTTCTAGTATTTGATTCAATTACTAAACTGATCTTCACACTCTTTTCTTACTTTTCTTATTCACTTTTCTTAGAAATCTTAATTCTTTTATTTGATTCAATTACTAAACTGATCTTCATACTCTTTTCTTACTTTTCTTATTCACTTTTCTTAGAAATCTTACTTCTAGTATTTGATTCAATTACTAAACTGATCTTCACACTCTTTTTCTTACTTTTCTTATTCACTTTTCTTAGAAATCTTACTTCTAGTATTTGATTCAATTACTAAACTGATATTCATACTCTTTTTCTTACTTTTCTTATTCACTTTTCTTAGAAATCTTACTTCTAGTATTTGATTCAATTACTAAACTGATCTTCATACTCTTTTTCTTACTTTTCTTATTCACTTTTCTTAGAAATCTTACTTCTAGTATTTGATTCAATTACTAAACTGATCTTCACACTCTTTTTCTTACTTTTCTTATTCACTTTTCTTAGAAATCTTAATTCTTTTATTTGATTCAATTACTAAACTGATCTTCACACTCTTTTCTTACTTTTCTTATTCACTTTTCTTAGAAATCTTACTTCTAGTATTTGATTCAATTACTAAACTGATCTTCACACTCTTTTTCTTACTTTTCTTATTCACTTTTCTTAGAAATCTTACTTCTAGTATTTGATTCAATTACTAAACTGATCTTCACACTCTTTTCTTACTTTTCTTATTCACTTTTCTTAGAAATCTTACTTCTAGTATTTGATTCAATTACTAAACTGATATTCACACTCTTTTTCTTACTTTTCTTATTCACTTTTCTTAGAAATCTTACTTCTAGTATTTGATTCAATTACTAAACTGATCTTCATACTCTTTTCTTACTTTTCTTATTCACTTTTCTTAGAAATCTTACTTCTAGTATTTGATTCAATTACTAAACTGATCTTCACACTCTTTTCTTACTTTTCTTATTCACTTTTCTTAGAAATCTTACTTCTAGTATTTGATTCAATTACTAAACTGATATTCACACTCTTTTCTTACTTTTCTTATTCACTTTTCTTAGAAATCTTAATTCTTTTATTTGATTCAATTACTAAACTGATCTTCACACTCTTTTCTTACTTTTCTTATTCACTTTTCTTAGAAATCTTACTTCTAGTATTTGATTCAATTACTAAACTGATCTTCACACTCTTTTTCTTACTTTTCTTATTCACTTTTCTTAGAAATCTTACTTCTAGTATTTGATTCAATTACTAAACTGATCTTCACACTCTTTTCTTACTTTTCTTATTCACTTTTCTTAGAAATCTTACTTCTAGTATTTGATTCAATTACTAAACTGATCTTCACACTCTTTTCTTACTTTTCTTATTAACTTTTCTTAGAAATCTTACTTCTAGTATTTGATTCAATTACTAAACTGATATTCACACTCTTTTTCTTACTTTTCTTATTCACTTTTCTTAGAAATCTTACTTCTAGTATTTGATTCAATTACTAAACTGATCTTCACACTCTTTTTCTTACTTTTCTTATTCACTTTTCTTAGAAATCTTACTTCTAGTATTTGATTCAATTACTAAACTGATCTTCACACTCTTTTCTTACTTTTCTTATTCACTTTTCTTAGAAATCTTACTTCTAGTATTTGATTCAATTACTAAACTGATATTCACACTCTTTTTCTTACTTTTCTTATTCACTTTTCTTAGAAATCTTACTTCTAGTATTTGATTCAATTACAAAACGATCTTCACACTCTTTTTCTTACTTTTCTTATTCACTTTTCTTAGAAATCTTACTTCTAGTATTTGATTCAATTACTAAACTGATATTCACACTCTTTTTCTTACTTTTCTTATTCACTTTTCTTAGAAATCTTACTTCTAGTATTTGATTCAATTACTAAACTGATCTTCACACTCTTTTTCTTATTTTTATTCACTTTTCTTAGAAATCTTACTTCTAGTATTTGATTCAATTACTAAACTGATCTTCACACACTTTTCTTACTTTTCTTATTCACTTTTCTTAGAAATCTTACTTCTAGTATTTGATTCAATTACTAAACTGATATTCACACTCTTTTTCTTACTTTTCTTATTCACTTTTCTTAGAAATCTTACTTCTAGTATTTGATTCAATTACTAAACTGATCTTCACACTCTTTTTCTTACTTTTCTTATTCACTTTTCTTAGAAATCTTACTTCTAGTATTTGATTCAATTACTAAACTGATCTTCACACTCTTTTTCTTACTTTTCTTATTCACTTTTCTTAGAAATCTTACTTCTAGTATTTGATTCAATTACTAAACTGATATTCACACTCTTTTCTTACTTTTCTTATTCACTTTTCTTAGAAATCTTACTTCTAGTATTTGATTCAATTACTAAACTGATATTCACACTCTTTTTCTTACTTTTCTTATTCACTTTTCTTAGAAATCTTACTTCTAGTATTTGATTCAATTACTAAACTGATCTTCACACTCTTTTCTTACTTTTCTTATTCACTTTTCTTAGAAATCTTACTTCTAGTATTTGATTCAATTACTAAACTGATCTTCACACTCTTTTCTTACTTTTCTTATTCACTTTTCTTAGAAATCTTACTTCTAGTATTTGATTCAATTACTAAACTGATATTCACACTCTTTTCTTACTTTTCTTATTCACTTTTCTTAGAAATCTTACTTCTAGTATTTGATTCAATTACTAAACTGATCTTCACATTCTTTTACTTAATTTTCTTATTCACTTTTCTTAGAAATCTTACTTCTAGTATTTGATTCAATTACTAAACTGATCTTCACACTCTTTTCTTACTTTTCTTATTCACTTTTCTTAGAAATCTTACTTCTAGTATTTGATTCAATTACTAAACTGATATTCACACTCTTTTACTTAATTTTCTTATACACTTTTCTTAGAAATCTTACTTCTAGTATTTTATTCAATTACTAAACTGATCTTCACACTCTTTTCTTATTTTTATTCACTTTTCTTAGAAATCTTACTTCTAGTATTTGATTCAATTACTAAACTGATCTTCACACTCTTTTTCTTACTTTTCTTATTCACTTTTCTTAGAAATCTTACTTCTAGTATTTGATTCAATTACTAAACTGATCTTCACACTCTTTTCTTACTTTTCTTATTCACTTTTCTTAGAAATCTTACTTCTAGTATTTGATTCAATTACTAAACTGATCTTCACACTCTTTTACTTAATTATCTTATTCACTTTTCTTAGAAATCTTACTTCTAGTATTTGATTCAATTACTAAACTGATCTTCACATTCTTTTACTTAATTTTCTTTTTCACTTTTCTTAGAAATCTTACTTCTAGTTCTTGATTCAATTACTAAACTGATCTTCACACTCTTTTTCTTACTTTTCTTATTCACTTTTCTTAGAAATCTTACTTCTAGTATTTTATTCAATTACTAAACTGATCTTCACACTCTTTTCTTACTTTTCTTATTCACTTTTCTAAGAAATCTTACTTCTAGTATTTGATTCAATTACTAAACTGATATTCACACTCTTTTTCTTACTTTTCTTATTCACTTTTCTTAGAAATCTTACTTCTAGTATTTGATTCAATTACTAAACTGATCTTCACACTCTTTTCTTACTTTTCTTATTCACTTTTCTTAGAAATCTTACTTCTAGTATTTGATTCAATTACAAAACGATCTTCACACTCTTTTTCTTATTTTTCTTATTCACTTTTCTTAGAAATCTTAATTCTTTTATTTGATTCAATTACTAAACTGATATTCACACACTTTTCTTATTTTCATTCACTTTTCATAAAAATCTTACTTCTAGTATTTGATTCAATTACTAAACTGATCTTCACACTCTTTTCTTACTTTTCTTATTCACTTTTCATAAAAATCTTACTTCTAGTATTTGATTCAATTACTAAACTGATCTTCACACTCTTTTCTTACTTTTCTTATTCACTTTTCTTAGAAATCTTAATTCTTTTATTTGATTCAATTACTAAACGATCTTCACACTCTTTTTCTTATTTTTATACACTTTTCATAAAAATCTTACTTCTAGTATTTGATTCAATTACAAAACGATCTTCACACTCTTTTCTTACTTTTCTTATTCACTTTTCTTAGAAATCTTACTTCTAGTATTTGATTCAATTACAAAACGATCTTCACACTCTTTTTCTTATTTTTCTTATTCACTTTTCTTAGAAATCTTAATTCTTTTATTTGATTCAATTACTAAACTGATATTCACACACTTTTCTTATTTTTATTCACTTTTCTTAGAAATCTTACTTCTAGTATTTGATTCAATTACTAAACTGATCTTCACACTCTTTTCTTACTTTTCTTATTCACTTTTCTTAGAAATCTTACTTCTAGTATTTGATTCAATTACTAAACTGATATTCACACTCTTTTCTTACTTTTCTTATTCACTTTTCTTAGAAATCTTAATTCTTTTATTTGATTCAATTACTAAACTGATCTTCACACTCTTTTTCTTACTTTTCTTATTCACTTTTCTTAGAAATCTTACTTCTAGTATCTGATTCAATTACTAAACTGATATTCACACTCTTTTTCTTACTTTTCTTATTCACTTTTCTTAGAAATCTTACTTCTAGTATTTGATTCAATTACTAAACTGATCTTCGCACTCTTTTCTTACTTTTCTTATTCACTTTTCTTAGAAATCTTACTTCTAGTATTTGATTCAATTACTAAACTGATCTTCACACTCTTTTCTTATTTTTATTCACTTTTCTTAGAAATCTTACTTCTAGTATTTGATTCAATTACTAAACTGATCTTCACACTCTTTTTCTTATTTTTCTTATTCACTTTTCTTAGAAATCTTACTTCTAGTATTTGATTCAATTACTAAACTGATCTTCACACTCTTTTCTTATTTTTATTCACTTTTCTTAGAAATCTTACTTCTAGTATTTGATTCAATTACTAAACTGATCTTCACACTCTTTTTCTTAATTTTCTTATTCACTTTTCTTAGAAATCTTACTTCTAGTATTTGATTCAATTACAAAACTGATCTTCACACTCTTTTCTTACTTTTCTTATTCACTTTTCATAAAAATCTTACTTCTAGTATTTGATTCAATTACTAAACTGATCTTCACACTCTTTTCTTACTTTTCTTATTCACTTTTCTTAGAAATCTTACTTCTAGTATTTGATTCAATTACTAAACGATCTTCACACTCTTTTTCTTATTTTTATACACTTTTCATAAAAATCTTACTTCTAGTATTTGATTCAATTACAAAACGATCTTCACACTCTTTTCTTACTTTTCTTATTCACTTTTCTTAGAAATCTTACTTCTAGTATTTGATTCAATTACAAAACGATCTTCACACTCTTTTTCTTATTTTTCTTATTCACTTTTCTTAGAAATCTTAATTCTTTTATTTGATTCAATTACTAAACTGATATTCACACACTTTTCTTATTTTTATACACTTTTCATAAAAATCTTACTACTAGTATTTGATTCTATTACAAAACTGATCTTCACACTCTTTTCTTACTTTTCTTATTCACTTTTCATAAAAATCTTACTTCTAGTATTTGATTCAATTACTAAACTGATCTTCACACTCTTTTCTTACTTTTCTTATTCACTTTTCTTAGAAATCTTAATTCTTTTATTTGATTCAATTACTAAACTGATCTTCACACTCTTTTTCTTACTTTTCTTATTCACTTTTCTTAGAAATCTTACTTCTAGTATTTGATTCAATTACTAAACTGATCTTCACACTCTTTTTCTTATTTTTATTCACTTTTCTTAGAAATCTTACTTCTAGTATTTGATTCAATTACTAAACTGATCTTCACACTCTTTTCTTACTTTTCTTATTCACTTTTCTTAGAAATCTTACTTCTAGTATTTGATTCAATTACAAAACGATCTTCACACTCTTTTTCTTATTTTTCTTATTCACTTTTCTTAGAAATCTTAATTCTTTTATTTGATTCAATTACTAAACTGATATTCACACACTTTTCTTATTTTCATTCACTTTTCATAAAAATCTTACTTCTAGTATTTGATTCAATTACTAAACTGATCTTCACACTCTTTTCTTACTTTTCTTATTCACTTTTCTTAGAAATCTTACTTCTAGTATTTGATTCAATTACAAAACGATCTTCACACTCTTTTTCTTATTTTTCTTATTCACTTTTCTTAGAAATCTTAATTCTTTTATTTGATTCAATTACTAAACTGATATTCACACACTTTTCTTATTTTTATACACTTTTCATAAAAATCTTACTACTAGTATTTGATTCTATTACAAAACTGATCTTCACACTCTTTTCTTACTTTTCTTATTCACTTTTCATAAAAATCTTACTTCTAGTATTTGATTCAATTACTAAACTGATCTTCACACTCTTTTCTTACTTTTCTTATTCACTTTTCTTAGAAATCTTAATTCTTTTATTTGATTCAATTACTAAACTGATCTTCACACTCTTTTTCTTACTTTTCTTATTCACTTTTCTTAGAAATCTTACTTCTAGTATTTGATTCAATTACTAAACTGATCTTCACACTCTTTTTCTTATTTTTATTCACTTTTCTTAGAAATCTTACTTCTAGTATTTGATTCAATTACTAAACTGATCTTCACACTCTTTTCTTACTTTTCTTATTCACTTTTCTTAGAAATCTTACTTCTAGTATTTGATTCAATTACAAAACGATCTTCACACTCTTTTTCTTATTTTTCTTATTCACTTTTCTTAGAAATCTTAATTCTTTTATTTGATTCAATTACTAAACTGATATTCACACACTTTTCTTATTTTCATTCACTTTTCATAAAAATCTTACTTCTAGTATTTGATTCAATTACTAAACTGATCTTCACACTCTTTTCTTACTTTTCTTATTCACTTTTCATAAAAATCTTACTTCTAGTATTTGATTCAATTACTAAACTGATCTTCACACTCTTTTCTTACTTTTCTTATTCACTTTTCTTAGAAATCTTAATTCTTTTATTTGATTCAATTACTAAACGATCTTCACACTCTTTTTCTTATTTTTATACACTTTTCATAAAAATCTTACTTCTAGTATTTGATTCAATTACAAAACGATCTTCACACTCTTTTCTTACTTTTCTTATTCACTTTTCTTAGAAATCTTACTTCTAGTATTTGATTCAATTACAAAACGATCTTCACACTCTTTTTCTTATTTTTCTTATTCACTTTTCTTAGAAATCTTAATTCTTTTATTTGATTCAATTACTAAACTGATATTCACACACTTTTCTTATTTTTATTCACTTTTCTTAGAAATCTTACTTCTAGTATTTGATTCAATTACTAAACTGATCTTCACACTCTTTTCTTACTTTTCTTATTCACTTTTCTTAGAAATCTTACTTCTAGTATTTGATTCAATTACTAAACTGATCTTCGCACTCTTTTCTTACTTTTCTTATTCACTTTTCTTAGAAATCTTACTTCTAGTATTTGATTCAATTACTAAACTGATCTTCACACTCTTTTCTTACTTTTCTTATTCACTTTTCTTAGAAATCTTACTTCTAGTATTTGATTCAATTACTAAACTGATCTTCACACTCTTTTCTTATTTTTATTCACTTTTCTTAGAAATCTTACTTCTAGTATTTGATTCAATTACTAAACTGATCTTCACACTCTTTTTCTTAATTTTCTTATTCACTTTTCTTAGAAATCTTACTTCTAGTATTTGATTCAATTACAAAACTGATCTTCACACTCTTTTCTTACTTTTCTTATTCACTTTTCATAAAAATCTTACTTCTAGTATTTGATTCAATTACTAAACTGATCTTCACACTCTTTTCTTACTTTTCTTATTCACTTTTCTTAGAAATCTTACTTCTAGTATTTGATTCAATTACTAAACGATCTTCACACTCTTTTTCTTATTTTTATACACTTTTCATAAAAATCTTACTTCTAGTATTTGATTCAATTACAAAACGATCTTCACACTCTTTTCTTACTTTTCTTATTCACTTTTCTTAGAAATCTTACTTCTAGTATTTGATTCAATTACAAAACGATCTTCACACTCTTTTTCTTATTTTTCTTATTCACTTTTCTTAGAAATCTTAATTCTTTTATTTGATTCAATTACTAAACTGATATTCACACACTTTTCTTATTTTTATACACTTTTCATAAAAATCTTACTACTAGTATTTGATTCTATTACAAAACTGATCTTCACACTCTTTTCTTACTTTTCTTATTCACTTTTCATAAAAATCTTACTTCTAGTATTTGATTCAATTACTAAACTGATCTTCACACTCTTTTCTTACTTTTCTTATTCACTTTTCTTAGAAATCTTAATTCTTTTATTTGATTCAATTACTAAACTGATCTTCACACTCTTTTTCTTACTTTTCTTATTCACTTTTCTTAGAAATCTTACTTCTAGTATTTGATTCAATTACTAAACTGATCTTCACACTCTTTTTCTTATTTTTATTCACTTTTCTTAGAAATCTTACTTCTAGTATTTGATTCAATTACTAAACTGATCTTCACACTCTTTTCTTACTTTTCTTATTCACTTTTCTTAGAAATCTTACTTCTAGTATTTGATTCAATTACAAAACGATCTTCACACTCTTTTTCTTATTTTTCTTATTCACTTTTCTTAGAAATCTTAATTCTTTTATTTGATTCAATTACTAAACTGATATTCACACACTTTTCTTATTTTCATTCACTTTTCATAAAAATCTTACTTCTAGTATTTGATTCAATTACTAAACTGATCTTCACACTCTTTTCTTACTTTTCTTATTCACTTTTCTTAGAAATCTTACTTCTAGTATTTGATTCAATTACAAAACGATCTTCACACTCTTTTTCTTATTTTTCTTATTCACTTTTCTTAGAAATCTTAATTCTTTTATTTGATTCAATTACTAAACTGATATTCACACACTTTTCTTATTTTTATACACTTTTCATAAAAATCTTACTACTAGTATTTGATTCTATTACAAAACTGATCTTCACACTCTTTTCTTACTTTTCTTATTCACTTTTCATAAAAATCTTACTTCTAGTATTTGATTCAATTACTAAACTGATCTTCACACTCTTTTCTTACTTTTCTTATTCACTTTTCTTAGAAATCTTAATTCTTTTATTTGATTCAATTACTAAACTGATCTTCACACTCTTTTTCTTACTTTTCTTATTCACTTTTCTTAGAAATCTTACTTCTAGTATTTGATTCAATTACTAAACTGATCTTCACACTCTTTTTCTTATTTTTATTCACTTTTCTTAGAAATCTTACTTCTAGTATTTGATTCAATTACTAAACTGATCTTCACACTCTTTTCTTACTTTTCTTATTCACTTTTCTTAGAAATCTTACTTCTAGTATTTGATTCAATTACAAAACGATCTTCACACTCTTTTTCTTATTTTTCTTATTCACTTTTCTTAGAAATCTTAATTCTTTTATTTGATTCAATTACTAAACTGATATTCACACACTTTTCTTATTTTCATTCACTTTTCATAAAAATCTTACTTCTAGTATTTGATTCAATTACTAAACTGATCTTCACACTCTTTTCTTACTTTTCTTATTCACTTTTCATAAAAATCTTACTTCTAGTATTTGATTCAATTACTAAACTGATCTTCACACTCTTTTCTTACTTTTCTTATTCACTTTTCTTAGAAATCTTAATTCTTTTATTTGATTCAATTACTAAACGATCTTCACACTCTTTTTCTTATTTTTATACACTTTTCATAAAAATCTTACTTCTAGTATTTGATTCAATTACAAAACGATCTTCACACTCTTTTCTTACTTTTCTTATTCACTTTTCTTAGAAATCTTACTTCTAGTATTTGATTCAATTACAAAACGATCTTCACACTCTTTTTCTTATTTTTCTTATTCACTTTTCTTAGAAATCTTAATTCTTTTATTTGATTCAATTACTAAACTGATATTCACACACTTTTCTTATTTTTATTCACTTTTCTTAGAAATCTTACTTCTAGTATTTGATTCAATTACTAAACTGATCTTCACACTCTTTTCTTACTTTTCTTATTCACTTTTCTTAGAAATCTTACTTCTAGTATTTGATTCAATTACTAAACTGATATTCACACTCTTTTCTTACTTTTCTTATTCACTTTTCTTAGAAATCTTAATTCTTTTATTTGATTCAATTACTAAACTGATCTTCACACTCTTTTTCTTACTTTTCTTATTCACTTTTCTTAGAAATCTTACTTCTAGTATCTGATTCAATTACTAAACTGATATTCACACTCTTTTTCTTACTTTTCTTATTCACTTTTCTTAGAAATCTTACTTCTAGTATTTGATTCAATTACTAAACTGATCTTCGCACTCTTTTCTTACTTTTCTTATTCACTTTTCTTAGAAATCTTACTTCTAGTATTTGATTCAATTACTAAACTGATCTTCACACTCTTTTCTTACTTTTCTTATTCACTTTTCTTAGAAATCTTACTTCTAGTATTTGATTCAATTACTAAACTGATCTTCACACTCTTTTCTTATTTTTATTCACTTTTCTTAGAAATCTTACTTCTAGTATTTGATTCAATTACTAAACTGATCTTCACACTCTTTTTCTTAATTTTCTTATTCACTTTTCTTAGAAATCTTACTTCTAGTATTTGATTCAATTACAAAACTGATCTTCACACTCTTTTCTTACTTTTCTTATTCACTTTTCATAAAAATCTTACTTCTAGTATTTGATTCAATTACTAAACTGATCTTCACACTCTTTTCTTACTTTTCTTATTCACTTTTCTTAGAAATCTTACTTCTAGTATTTGATTCAATTACTAAACGATCTTCACACTCTTTTTCTTATTTTTATACACTTTTCATAAAAATCTTACTTCTAGTATTTGATTCAATTACAAAACGATCTTCACACTCTTTTCTTACTTTTCTTATTCACTTTTCTTAGAAATCTTACTTCTAGTATTTGATTCAATTACAAAACGATCTTCACACTCTTTTTCTTATTTTTCTTATTCACTTTTCTTAGAAATCTTAATTCTTTTATTTGATTCAATTACTAAACTGATATTCACACACTTTTCTTATTTTTATACACTTTTCATAAAAATCTTACTACTAGTATTTGATTCTATTACAAAACTGATCTTCACACTCTTTTCTTACTTTTCTTATTCACTTTTCATAAAAATCTTACTTCTAGTATTTGATTCAATTACTAAACTGATCTTCACACTCTTTTCTTACTTTTCTTATTCACTTTTCTTAGAAATCTTAATTCTTTTATTTGATTCAATTACTAAACTGATCTTCACACTCTTTTTCTTACTTTTCTTATTCACTTTTCTTAGAAATCTTACTTCTAGTATTTGATTCAATTACTAAACTGATCTTCACACTCTTT
Source organism: Loxodes magnus (assembly GCA_946699065.1). Taxonomy (NCBI): domain Eukaryota; phylum Ciliophora; class Karyorelictea; order Loxodida; family Loxodidae; genus Loxodes; species Loxodes magnus. The sequence continues at coordinate 26,870 of CAMPDV010003518.1, read as the reverse complement.
TCTTACTTTTCTTATTCACTTTTCTTAGAAATCTTACTTCTAGTATTTGATTCAATTACTAAACTGATATTCACACTCTTTTCTTACTTTTCTTATTCACTTTTCTTAGAAATCTTAATTCTTTTATTTGATTCAATTACTAAACTGATCTTCACACTCTTTTTCTTACTTTTCTTATTCACTTTTCTTAGAAATCTTACTTCTAGTATCTGATTCAATTACTAAACTGATATTCACACTCTTTTTCTTACTTTTCTTATTCACTTTTCTTAGAAATCTTACTTCTAGTATTTGATTCAATTACTAAACTGATCTTCGCACTCTTTTCTTACTTTTCTTATTCACTTTTCTTAGAAATCTTACTTCTAGTATTTGATTCAATTACTAAACTGATCTTCACACTCTTTTCTTACTTTTCTTATTCACTTTTCTTAGAAATCTTACTTCTAGTATTTGATTCAATTACTAAACTGATCTTCACACTCTTTTCTTATTTTTATTCACTTTTCTTAGAAATCTTACTTCTAGTATTTGATTCAATTACTAAACTGATCTTCACACTCTTTTTCTTAATTTTCTTATTCACTTTTCTTAGAAATCTTACTTCTAGTATTTGATTCAATTACAAAACTGATCTTCACACTCTTTTCTTACTTTTCTTATTCACTTTTCATAAAAATCTTACTTCTAGTATTTGATTCAATTACTAAACTGATCTTCACACTCTTTTCTTACTTTTCTTATTCACTTTTCTTAGAAATCTTACTTCTAGTATTTGATTCAATTACTAAACGATCTTCACACTCTTTTTCTTATTTTTATACACTTTTCATAAAAATCTTACTTCTAGTATTTGATTCAATTACAAAACGATCTTCACACTCTTTTCTTACTTTTCTTATTCACTTTTCTTAGAAATCTTACTTCTAGTATTTGATTCAATTACAAAACGATCTTCACACTCTTTTTCTTATTTTTCTTATTCACTTTTCTTAGAAATCTTAATTCTTTTATTTGATTCAATTACTAAACTGATATTCACACACTTTTCTTATTTTTATACACTTTTCATAAAAATCTTACTACTAGTATTTGATTCTATTACAAAACTGATCTTCACACTCTTTTCTTACTTTTCTTATTCACTTTTCATAAAAATCTTACTTCTAGTATTTGATTCAATTACTAAACTGATCTTCACACTCTTTTCTTACTTTTCTTATTCACTTTTCTTAGAAATCTTAATTCTTTTATTTGATTCAATTACTAAACTGATCTTCACACTCTTTTTCTTACTTTTCTTATTCACTTTTCTTAGAAATCTTACTTCTAGTATTTGATTCAATTACTAAACTGATCTTCACACTCTTTTCTTACTTTTCTTATTCACTTTTCTTAGAAATCTTACTTCTAGTATTTGATTCAATTACTAAACTGATCTTCACACTCTTTTCTTACTTTTCTTATTCACTTTTCTTAGAAATCTTACTTCTAGTATTTGATTCAATTACAAAACGATCTTCACACTCTTTTTCTTATTTTTCTTATTCACTTTTCTTAGAAATCTTAATTCTTTTATTTGATTCAATTACTAAACTGATATTCACACACTTTTCTTATTTTCATTCACTTTTCATAAAAATCTTACTTCTAGTATTTGATTCAATTACTAAACTGATCTTCACACTCTTTTCTTACTTTTCTTATTCACTTTTCTTAGAAATCTTACTTCTAGTATTTGATTCAATTACAAAACGATCTTCACACTCTTTTTCTTATTTTTCTTATTCACTTTTCTTAGAAATCTTAATTCTAGTATTTGATTCAATTACTAAACTGATATTCACACACTTTTCTTATTTTTATACACTTTTCATAAAAATCTTACTACTAGTATTTGATTCTATTACAAAACTGATCTTCACACTCTTTTCTTACTTTTCTTATTCACTTTTCATAAAAATCTTACTTCTAGTATTTGATTCAATTACTAAACTGATCTTCACACTCTTTTCTTACTTTTCTTATTCACTTTTCTTAGAAATCTTAATTCTTTTATTTGATTCAATTACTAAACTGATCTTCACACTCTTTTTCTTACTTTTCTTATTCACTTTTCTTAGAAATCTTACTTCTAGTATTTGATTCAATTACTAAACTGATCTTCACACTCTTTTTCTTATTTTTATTCACTTTTCTTAGAAATCTTACTTCTAGTATTTGATTCAATTACTAAACTGATCTTCACACTCTTTTCTTACTTTTCTTATTCACTTTTCTTAGAAATCTTACTTCTAGTATTTGATTCAATTACAAAACGATCTTCACACTCTTTTTCTTATTTTTCTTATTTACTTTTCTTAGAAATCTTAATTCTTTTATTTGATTCAATTACTAAACTGATATTCACACACTTTTCTTATTTTCATTCACTTTTCATAAAAATCTTACTTCTAGTATTTGATTCAATTACTAAACTGATCTTCACACTCTTTTCTTACTTTTCTTATTCACTTTTCATAAAAATCTTACTTCTAGTATTTGATTCAATTACTAAACTGATCTTCACACTCTTTTTCTTACTTTTCTTATTCACTTTTCTTAGAAATCTTAATTCTTTTATTTGATTCAATTACTAAACGATCTTCACACTCTTTTTCTTATTTTTATACACTTTTCATAAAAATCTTACTTCTAGTATTTGATTCAATTACAAAACGATCTTCACACTCTTTTCTTACTTTTCTTATTCACTTTTCTTAGAAATCTTACTTCTAGTATTTGATTCAATTACAAAACGATCTTCACACTCTTTTTCTTATTTTTCTTATTCACTTTTCTTAGAAATCTTAATTCTTTTATTTGATTCAATTACTAAACTGATATTCACACACTTTTCTTATTTTTATTCACTTTTCTTAGAAATCTTACTTCTAGTATTTGATTCAATTACTAAACTGATCTTCATACTCTTTTTCTTATTTTTCTTATTCACTTTTCTTAGAAATCTTAATTCTTTTATTTGATTCAATTACTAAACTGATATTCACACTCTTTTCTTACTTTTCTTATTCACTTTTCTTAGAAATCTTAATTCTTTTATTTGATTCAATTACTAAACTGATCTTCACACTCTTTTCTTTCTTATTTTTATTCACTTTTCTTAGAAATCTTACTTCTAGTATTTGATTCAATTACAAAACTGATCTTCACACTCTTTTTCTTACTTTTCTTATTCACTTTTCTTAGAAATCTTACTTCTAGTATTTGATTCAATTACTAAACTGATCTTCGCACTCTTTTCTTACTTTTCTTATTCACTTTTCTTAGAAATCTTACTTCTAGTATTTGATTCAATTACTAAACTGGTCTTCACACTCTTTTCTTACTTTTCTTATTCACTTTTCTTAGAAATCTTACTTCTAGTATTTGATTCAATTACTAAACTGATCTTCACACTCTTTTTCTTACTTTTCTTATTCACTTTTCTTAGAAATCTTACTTCTAGTATTTGATTCAATTACTAAACTGATCTTCACACTCTTTTTCTTAATTTTCTTATTCACTTTTCTTAGAAATCTTACTTCTAGTATTTGATTCAATTACAAAACTGATCTTCACACTCTTTTCTTACTTTTCTTATTCACTTTTCATAAAAATCTTACTTCTAGTATTTGATTCAATTACTAAACTGATCTTCACACTCTTTTCTTACTTTTCTTATTCACTTTTCTTAGAAATCTTACTTCTAGTATTTGATTCAATTACTAAACGATCTTCACACTCTTTTTCTTATTTTTATACACTTTTCATAAAAATCTTACTTCTAGTATTTGATTCAATTACAAAACGATCTTCACACTCTTTTCTTACTTTTCTTATTCACTTTTCTTAGAAATCTTACTTCTAGTATTTGATTCAATTACTAAACTGATCTTCACACTCTTTTCTTACTTTTCTTATTCACTTTTCTTAGAAATCTTACTTCTAGTATTTGATTCAATTACTAAACGATCTTCACACTCTTTTTCTTATTTTTATACACTTTTCATAAAAATCTTACTTCTAGTATTTGATTCAATTACAAAACGATCTTCACACTCTTTTTCTTATTTTTCTTATTCACTTTTCTTAGAAATCTTAATTCTTTTATTTGATTCAATTACTAAACTGATATTCACACACTTTTCTTATTTTTATTCACTTTTCTTAGAAATCTTACTTCTAGTATTTGATTCAATTACTAAACTGATCTTCACACTCTTTTTCTTATTTTTCTTATTCACTTTTCTTAGAAATCTTAATTCTTTTATTTGATTCAATTACTAAACTGATATTCACACTCTTTTCTTACTTTTCTTATTCACTTTTCTTAGAAATCTTAATTCTTTTATTTGATTCAATTACTAAACTGATCTTCACACTCTTTTTCTTACTTTTCTTATTCACTTTTCTTAGAAATCTTACTTCTAGTATCTGATTCAATTACTAAACTGATATTCACACTCTTTTTCTTACTTTTCTTATTCACTTTTCTTAGAAATCTTACTTCTAGTATTTGATTCAATTACTAAACTGATCTTCGCACTCTTTTCTTACTTTTCTTATTCACTTTTCTTAGAAATCTTACTTCTAGTATTTGATTCAATTACTAAACTGATCTTCACACTCTTTTCTTACTTTTCTTATTCACTTTTCTTAGAAATCTTACTTCTAGTATTTGATTCAATTACAAAACGATCTTCACACTCTTTTTCTTATTTTTCTTATTCACTTTTCTTAGAAATCTTAATTCTTTTATTTGATTCAATTACTAAACTGATATTCACACACTTTTCTTATTTTCATTCACTTTTCATAAAAATCTTACTTCTAGTATTTGATTCAATTACTAAACTGATCTTCACACTCTTTTCTTACTTTTCTTATTCACTTTTCATAAAAATCTTACTTCTAGTATTTTATTAAATTACTAAACTGATCTTCACACTCTTTTCTTACTTTTCTTATTCACTTTTCTTAGAAATCTTAATTCTTTTATTTGATTCAATTACTCAACTGATCTTCACACTCTTTTCTTACTTTTCTTATTCACTTTTCTTAGAAATCTTACTTCTAGTATTTGATTCAATTACTAAACTGATCTTCACACTCTTTTCTTACTTTTCTTATTCACTTTTCTTAGAAATCTTAATTCTTTTATTTGATTCAATTACTAAACTGATCTTCACACTCTTTTACTTACTTTTCTTATTCACTTTTTTTAGAAATCTTACTTCTAGTATTTGATTCAATTACTAAACTGATCTTCACATTCTTTTACTTAATTTTCTTATTCACTTTTCTTAGAAATCTTACTTCTAGTATTTGATTCAATTACTAAACTGATCTTCACACTCTTTTCTTACTTTTCTTATTCACTTTTCTTAGAAATCTTACTTCTAGTATTTGATTCAATTACTAAACTGATATTCACACTCTTTTACTTAATTTTCTTATACACTTTTCTTAGAAATCTTACTTCTAGTATTTTATTCAATTACTAAACTGATCTTCACACTCTTTTCTTATTTTTATTCACTTTTCTTAGAAATCTTACTTCTAGTATTTGATTCAATTACTAAACTGATCTTCACACTCTTTTTCTTACTTTTCTTATTCACTTTTCTTAGAAATCTTACTTCTAGTATTTGATTCAATTACTAAACTGATCTTCACACTCTTTTCTTACTTTTCTTATTCACTTTTCTTAGAAATCTTACTTCTAGTATTTGATTCAATTACTAAACTGATCTTCACACTCTTTTACTTAATTATCTTATTCACTTTTCTTAGAAATCTTACTTCTAGTATTTGATTCAATTACTAAACTGATCTTCACATTCTTTTACTTAATTTTCTTTTTCACTTTTCTTAGAAATCTTACTTCTAGTTCTTGATTCAATTACTAAACTGATCTTCACACTCTTTTTCTTACTTTTCTTATTCACTTTTCTTAGAAATCTTACTTCTAGTATTTTATTCAATTACTAAACTGATCTTCACACTCTTTTCTTACTTTTCTTATTCACTTTTCTTAGAAATCTTACTTCTAGTATTTGATTCAATTACTAAACTGATATTCACACTCTTTTTCTTACTTTTCTTATTCACTTTTCTTAGAAATCTTACTTCTAGTATTTGATTCAATTACTAAACTGATCTTCACACTCTTTTCTTACTTTTCTTATTCACTTTTCTTAGAAATCTTACTTCTAGTATTTGATTCAATTACAAAACGATCTTCACACTCTTTTTCTTATTTTTCTTATTCACTTTTCTTAGAAATCTTAATTCTTTTATTTGATTCAATTACTAAACTGATATTCACACACTTTTCTTATTTTCATTCACTTTTCATAAAAATCTTACTTCTAGTATTTGATTCAATTACTAAACTGATCTTCACACTCTTTTCTTACTTTTCTTATTCACTTTTCATAAAAATCTTACTTCTAGTATTTGATTCAATTACTAAACTGATCTTCACACTCTTTTCTTACTTTTCTTATTCACTTTTCTTAGAAATCTTAATTCTTTTATTTGATTCAATTACTAAACGATCTTCACACTCTTTTTCTTATTTTTATACACTTTTCATAAAAATCTTACTTCTAGTATTTGATTCAATTACAAAACGATCTTCACACTCTTTTCTTACTTTTCTTATTCACTTTTCTTAGAAATCTTACTTCTAGTATTTGATTCAATTACAAAACGATCTTCACACTCTTTTTCTTATTTTTCTTATTCACTTTTCTTAGAAATCTTAATTCTTTTATTTGATTCAATTACTAAACTGATATTCACACACTTTTCTTATTTTTATTCACTTTTCTTAGAAATCTTACTTCTAGTATTTGATTCAATTACTAAACTGATCTTCACACTCTTTTCTTACTTTTCTTATTCACTTTTCTTAGAAATCTTACTTCTAGTATTTGATTCAATTACTAAACTGATATTCACACTCTTTTCTTACTTTTCTTATTCACTTTTCTTAGAAATCTTAATTCTTTTATTTGATTCAATTACTAAACTGATCTTCACACTCTTTTTCTTACTTTTCTTATTCACTTTTCTTAGAAATCTTACTTCTAGTATCTGATTCAATTACTAAACTGATATTCACACTCTTTTTCTTACTTTTCTTATTCACTTTTCTTAGAAATCTTACTTCTAGTATTTGATTCAATTACTAAACTGATCTTCGCACTCTTTTCTTACTTTTCTTATTCACTTTTCTTAGAAATCTTACTTCTAGTATTTGATTCAATTACTAAACTGATCTTCACACTCTTTTCTTACTTTTCTTATTCACTTTTCTTAGAAATCTTACTTCTAGTATTTGATTCAATTACTAAACTGATCTTCACACTCTTTTCTTATTTTTATTCACTTTTCTTAGAAATCTTACTTCTAGTATTTGATTCAATTACTAAACTGATCTTCACACTCTTTTTCTTAATTTTCTTATTCACTTTTCTTAGAAATCTTACTTCTAGTATTTGATTCAATTACAAAACTGATCTTCACACTCTTTTCTTACTTTTCTTATTCACTTTTCATAAAAATCTTACTTCTAGTATTTGATTCAATTACTAAACTGATCTTCACACTCTTTTCTTACTTTTCTTATTCACTTTTCTTAGAAATCTTACTTCTAGTATTTGATTCAATTACTAAACGATCTTCACACTCTTTTTCTTATTTTTATACACTTTTCATAAAAATCTTACTTCTAGTATTTGATTCAATTACAAAACGATCTTCACACTCTTTTCTTACTTTTCTTATTCACTTTTCTTAGAAATCTTACTTCTAGTATTTGATTCAATTACAAAACGATCTTCACACTCTTTTTCTTATTTTTCTTATTCACTTTTCTTAGAAATCTTAATTCTTTTATTTGATTCAATTACTAAACTGATATTCACACACTTTTCTTATTTTTATACACTTTTCATAAAAATCTTACTACTAGTATTTGATTCAATTACTAAACTGATCTTCACACTCTTTTCTTACTTTTCTTATTCACTTTTCATAAAAATCTTACTTCTAGTATTTGATTCAATTACTAAACTGATCTTCACACTCTTTTCTTACTTTTCTTATTCACTTTTCTTAGAAATCTTAATTCTTTTATTTGATTCAATTACTAAACTGATCTTCACACTCTTTTTCTTACTTTTCTTATTCACTTTTCTTAGAAATCTTACTTCTAGTATTTGATTCAATTACTAAACTGATCTTCACACTCTTTTTCTTATTTTTATTCACTTTTCTTAGAAATCTTACTTCTAGTATTTGATTCAATTACTAAACTGATCTTCACACTCTTTTCTTACTTTTCTTATTCACTTTTCTTAGAAATCTTACTTCTAGTATTTGATTCAATTACAAAACGATCTTCACACTCTTTTTCTTATTTTTCTTATTCACTTTTCTTAGAAATCTTAATTCTTTTATTTGATTCAATTACTAAACTGATATTCACACACTTTTCTTATTTTCATTCACTTTTCATAAAAATCTTACTTCTAGTATTTGATTCAATTACTAAACTGATCTTCACACTCTTTTCTTACTTTTCTTATTCACTTTTCTTAGAAATCTTACTTCTAGTATTTGATTCAATTACAAAACGATCTTCACACTCTTTTTCTTATTTTTCTTATTCACTTTTCTTAGAAATCTTAATTCTTTTATTTGATTCAATTACTAAACTGATATTCACACACTTTTCTTATTTTTATACACTTTTCATAAAAATCTTACTACTAGTATTTGATTCTATTACAAAACTGATCTTCACACTCTTTTCTTACTTTTCTTATTCACTTTTCATAAAAATCTTACTTCTAGTATTTGATTCAATTACTAAACTGATCTTCACACTCTTTTCTTACTTTTCTTATTCACTTTTCTTAGAAATCTTAATTCTTTTATTTGATTCAATTACTAAACTGATCTTCACACTCTTTTTCTTACTTTTCTTATTCACTTTTCTTAGAAATCTTACTTCTAGTATTTGATTCAATTACTAAACTGATCTTCACACTCTTTTTCTTATTTTTATTCACTTTTCTTAGAAATCTTACTTCTAGTATTTGATTCAATTACTAAACTGATCTTCACACTCTTTTCTTACTTTTCTTATTCACTTTTCTTAGAAATCTTACTTCTAGTATTTGATTCAATTACAAAACGATCTTCACACTCTTTTTCTTATTTTTCTTATTCACTTTTCTTAGAAATCTTAATTCTTTTATTTGATTCAATTACTAAACTGATATTCACACACTTTTCTTATTTTCATTCACTTTTCATAAAAATCTTACTTCTAGTATTTGATTCAATTACTAAACTGATCTTCACACTCTTTTCTTACTTTTCTTATTCACTTTTCATAAAAATCTTACTTCTAGTATTTGATTCAATTACTAAACTGATCTTCACACTCTTTTCTTACTTTTCTTATTCACTTTTCTTAGAAATCTTAATTCTTTTATTTGATTCAATTACTAAACGATCTTCACACTCTTTTTCTTATTTTTATACACTTTTCATAAAAATCTTACTTCTAGTATTTGATTCAATTACAAAACGATCTTCACACTCTTTTCTTACTTTTCTTATTCACTTTTCTTAGAAATCTTACTTCTAGTATTTGATTCAATTACAAAACGATCTTCACACTCTTTTTCTTATTTTTCTTATTCACTTTTCTTAGAAATCTTAATTCTTTTATTTGATTCAATTACTAAACTGATATTCACACACTTTTCTTATTTTTATTCACTTTTCTTAGAAATCTTACTTCTAGTATTTGATTCAATTACTAAACTGATCTTCACACTCTTTTCTTACTTTTCTTATTCACTTTTCTTAGAAATCTTACTTCTAGTATTTGATTCAATTACTAAACTGATATTCACACTCTTTTCTTACTTTTCTTATTCACTTTTCTTAGAAATCTTAATTCTTTTATTTGATTCAATTACTAAACTGATCTTCACACTCTTTTTCTTACTTTTCTTATTCACTTTTCTTAGAAATCTTACTTCTAGTATCTGATTCAATTACTAAACTGATATTCACACTCTTTTTCTTACTTTTCTTATTCACTTTTCTTAGAAATCTTACTTCTAGTATTTGATTCAATTACTAAACTGATCTTCGCACTCTTTTCTTACTTTTCTTATTCACTTTTCTTAGAAATCTTACTTCTAGTATTTGATTCAATTACTAAACTGATCTTCACACTCTTTTCTTACTTTTCTTATTCACTTTTCTTAGAAATCTTACTTCTAGTATTTGATTCAATTACTAAACTGATCTTCACACTCTTTTCTTATTTTTATTCACTTTTCTTAGAAATCTTACTTCTAGTATTTGATTCAATTACTAAACTGATCTTCACACTCTTTTTCTTAATTTTCTTATTCACTTTTCTTAGAAATCTTACTTCTAGTATTTGATTCAATTACAAAACTGATCTTCACACTCTTTTCTTACTTTTCTTATTCACTTTTCATAAAAATCTTACTTCTAGTATTTGATTCAATTACTAAACTGATCTTCACACTCTTTTCTTACTTTTCTTATTCACTTTTCTTAGAAATCTTACTTCTAGTATTTGATTCAATTACTAAACGATCTTCACACTCTTTTTCTTATTTTTATACACTTTTCATAAAAATCTTACTTCTAGTATTTGATTCAATTACAAAACGATCTTCACACTCTTTTCTTACTTTTCTTATTCACTTTTCTTAGAAATCTTACTTCTAGTATTTGATTCAATTACAAAACGATCTTCACACTCTTTTTCTTATTTTTCTTATTCACTTTTCTTAGAAATCTTAATTCTTTTATTTGATTCAATTACTAAACTGATATTCACACACTTTTCTTATTTTTATACACTTTTCATAAAAATCTTACTACTAGTATTTGATTCTATTACAAAACTGATCTTCACACTCTTTTCTTACTTTTCTTATTCACTTTTCATAAAAATCTTACTTCTAGTATTTGATTCAATTACTAAACTGATCTTCACACTCTTTTCTTACTTTTCTTATTCACTTTTCTTAGAAATCTTAATTCTTTTATTTGATTCAATTACTAAACTGATCTTCACACTCTTTTTCTTACTTTTCTTATTCACTTTTCTTAGAAATCTTACTTCTAGTATTTGATTCAATTACTAAACTGATCTTCACACTCTTTTCTTACTTTTCTTATTCACTTTTCTTAGAAATCTTACTTCTAGTATTTGATTCAATTACTAAACTGATCTTCACACTCTTTTCTTACTTTTCTTATTCACTTTTCTTAGAAATCTTACTTCTAGTATTTGATTCAATTACAAAACGATCTTCACACTCTTTTTCTTATTTTTCTTATTCACTTTTCTTAGAAATCTTAATTCTTTTATTTGATTCAATTACTAAACTGATATTCACACACTTTTCTTATTTTCATTCACTTTTCATAAAAATCTTACTTCTAGTATTTGATTCAATTACTAAACTGATCTTCACACTCTTTTCTTACTTTTCTTATTCACTTTTCTTAGAAATCTTACTTCTAGTATTTGATTCAATTACAAAACGATCTTCACACTCTTTTTCTTATTTTTCTTATTCACTTTTCTTAGAAATCTTAATTCTAGTATTTGATTCAATTACTAAACTGATATTCACACACTTTTCTTATTTTTATACACTTTTCATAAAAATCTTACTACTAGTATTTGATTCTATTACAAAACTGATCTTCACACTCTTTTCTTACTTTTCTTATTCACTTTTCATAAAAATCTTACTTCTAGTATTTGATTCAATTACTAAACTGATCTTCACACTCTTTTCTTACTTTTCTTATTCACTTTTCTTAGAAATCTTAATTCTTTTATTTGATTCAATTACTAAACTGATCTTCACACTCTTTTTCTTACTTTTCTTATTCACTTTTCTTAGAAATCTTACTTCTAGTATTTGATTCAATTACTAAACTGATCTTCACACTCTTTTTCTTATTTTTATTCACTTTTCTTAGAAATCTTACTTCTAGTATTTGATTCAATTACTAAACTGATCTTCACACTCTTTTCTTACTTTTCTTATTCACTTTTCTTAGAAATCTTACTTCTAGTATTTGATTCAATTACAAAACGATCTTCACACTCTTTTTCTTATTTTTCTTATTTACTTTTCTTAGAAATCTTAATTCTTTTATTTGATTCAATTACTAAACTGATATTCACACACTTTTCTTATTTTCATTCACTTTTCATAAAAATCTTACTTCTAGTATTTGATTCAATTACTAAACTGATCTTCACACTCTTTTCTTACTTTTCTTATTCACTTTTCTTAGAAATCTTACTTCTAGTATTTGATTCAATTACTAAACTGATCTTCACACTCTTTTTCTTAATTTTCTTATTCACTTTTCTTAGAAATCTTACTTCTAGTATTTGATTCAATTACAAAACTGATCTTCACACTCTTTTCTTACTTTTCTTATTCACTTTTCATAAAAATCTTACTTCTAGTATTTGATTCAATTACTAAACTGATCTTCACACTCTTTTCTTACTTTTCTTATTCACTTTTCTTAGAAATCTTACTTCTAGTATTTGATTCAATTACAAAACTGATCTTCACACTCTTTTCTTACTTTTCTTATTCACTTTTCATAAAAATCTTACTTCTAGTATTTGATTCAATTACTAAACTGATCTTCACACTCTTTTCTTATTTTTATTCACTTTTCTTAGAAATCTTACTTCTAGTATTTGATTCAATTACTAAACTGATCTTCATACTCTTTTTCTTATTTTTCTTATTCACTTTTCTTAGAAATCTTAATTCTTTTATTTGATTCAATTACTAAACTGATATTCACACTCTTTTCTTACTTTTCTTATTCACTTTTCTTAGAAATCTTAATTCTTTTATTTGATTCAATTACTAAACTGATCTTCACACTCTTTTCTTACTTTTCTTATTCACTTTTCTTAGAAATCTTACTTCTAGTATCTGATTCAATTACTAAACTGATATTCACACTCTTTTTCTTACTTTTCTTATTCACTTTTCTTAGAAATCTTACTTCTAGTATTTGATTCAATTACTAAACTGATCTTCGCACTCTTTTCTTACTTTTCTTATTCACTTTTCTTAGAAATCTTACTTCTAGTATTTGATTCAATTACTAAACTGGTCTTCACACTCTTTTCTTACTTTTCTTATTCACTTTTCTTAGAAATCTTACTTCTAGTATTTGATTCAATTACTAAACTGATCTTCACACTCTTTTTCTTACTTTTCTTATTCACTTTTCTTAGAAATCTTACTTCTAGTATTTGATTCAATTACTAAACTGATCTTCACACTCTTTTTCTTAATTTTCTTATTCACTTTTCTTAGAAATCTTACTTCTAGTATTTGATTCAATTACAAAACTGATCTTCACACTCTTTTCTTACTTTTCTTATTCACTTTTCATAAAAATCTTACTTCTAGTATTTGATTCAATTACTAAACTGATCTTCACACTCTTTTCTTACTTTTCTTATTCACTTTTCTTAGAAATCTTACTTCTAGTATTTGATTCAATTACTAAACGATCTTCACACTCTTTTTCTTATTTTTATACACTTTTCATAAAAATCTTACTTCTAGTATTTGATTCAATTACAAAACGATCTTCACACTCTTTTCTTACTTTTCTTATTCACTTTTCTTAGAAATCTTACTTCTAGTATTTGATTCAATTACTAAACTGATCTTCACACTCTTTTCTTACTTTTCTTATTCACTTTTCTTAGAAATCTTACTTCTAGTATTTGATTCAATTACTAAACGATCTTCACACTCTTTTTCTTATTTTTATACACTTTTCATAAAAATCTTACTTCTAGTATTTGATTCAATTACAAAACGATCTTCACACTCTTTTTCTTATTTTTCTTATTCACTTTTCTTAGAAATCTTAATTCTTTTATTTGATTCAATTACTAAACTGATATTCACACACTTTTCTTATTTTTATTCACTTTTCTTAGAAATCTTACTTCTAGTATTTGATTCAATTACTAAACTGATCTTCACACTCTTTTTCTTATTTTTCTTATTCACTTTTCTTAGAAATCTTAATTCTTTTATTTGATTCAATTACTAAACTGATATTCACACTCTTTTCTTACTTTTCTTATTCACTTTTCTTAGAAATCTTACTTCTAGTATTTGATTCAATTACTAAACTGATCTTCACACTCTTTTCTTACTTTTCTTATTCACTTTTCTTAGAAATCTTAATTCTTTTATTTGATTCAATTACTAAACTGATCTTCACACTCTTTTTCTTACTTTTCTTATTCACTTTTCTTAGAAATCTTACTTCTAGTATTTGATTCAATTACTAAACTGATCTTCACACTCTTTTTCTTATTTTTATTCACTTTTCTTAGAAATCTTACTTCTAGTATTTGATTCAATTACTAAACTGATCTTCACACTCTTTTCTTACTTTTCTTATTCACTTTTCTTAGAAATCTTACTTCTAGTATTTGATTCAATTACAAAACGATCTTCACACTCTTTTTCTTATTTTTCTTATTCACTTTTCTTAGAAATCTTAATTCTTTTATTTGATTCAATTACTAAACTGATATTCACACACTTTTCTTATTTTCATTCACTTTTCATAAAAATCTTACTTCTAGTATTTGATTCAATTACTAAACTGATCTTCACACTCTTTTCTTACTTTTCTTATTCACTTTTCATAAAAATCTTACTTCTAGTATTTTATTAAATTACTAAACTGATCTTCACACTCTTTTCTTACTTTTCTTATTCACTTTTCTTAGAAATCTTAATTCTTTTATTTGATTCAATTACTCAACTGATCTTCACACTCTTTTTCTTATTTTTATACACTTTTCATAAAAATCTTACTTCTAGTATTTGATTCAATTACAAAACGATCTTCACACTCTTTTCTTACTTTTCTTATTCACTTTTCTTAGAAATCTTACTTCTAGTATTTGATTCAATTACAAAACGATCTTCACACTCTTTTTCTTATTTTTCTTATTCACTTTTCTTAGAAATCTTAATTCTTTTATTTGATTCAATTACTAAACTGATATTCACACACTTTTCTTATTTTTATTCACTTTTCTTAGAAATCTTACTTCTAGTATTTGATTCAATTACTAAACTGATCTTCATACTCTTTTTCTTATTTTTCTTATTCACTTTTCTTAGAAATCTTAATTCTTTTATTTGATTCAATTACTAAACTGATATTCACACTCTTTTCTTACTTTTCTTATTCACTTTTCTTAGAAATCTTAATTCTTTTATTTGATTCAATTACTAAACTGATCTTCACACTCTTTTCTTACTTTTCTTATTCACTTTTCTTAGAAATCTTACTTCTAGTATCTGATTCAATTACTAAACTGATATTCACACTCTTTTTCTTACTTTTCTTATTCACTTTTCTTAGAAATCTTACTTCTAGTATTTGATTCAATTACTAAACTGATCTTCGCACTCTTTTCTTACTTTTCTTATTCACTTTTCTTAGAAATCTTACTTCTAGTATTTGATTCAATTACTAAACTGATCTTCACACTCTTTTCTTACTTTTCTTATTCACTTTTCTTAGAAATCTTACTTCTAGTATTTGATTCAATTACTAAACTGATCTTCACACTCTTTTCTTATTTTTATTCACTTTTCTTAGAAATCTTACTTCTAGTATTTGATTCAATTACTAAACTGATCTTCACACTCTTTTTCTTAATTTTCTTATTCACTTTTCTTAGAAATCTTACTTCTAGTATTTGATTCAATTACAAAACTGATCTTCACACTCTTTTCTTACTTTTCTTATTCACTTTTCATAAAAATCTTACTTCTAGTATTTTATTCAATTACTAAACTGATCTTCACACTCTTTTCTTACTTTTCTTATTCACTTTTCTTAGAAATCTTACTTCTAGTATTTGATTCAATTACTAAACGATCTTCACACTCTTTTCTTATTTTTATACACTTTTCATAAAAATCTTACTTCTAGTATTTGATTCAATTACAAAACGATCTTCACACTCTTTTCTTACTTTTCTTATTCACTTTTCTTAGAAATCTTACTTCTAGTATTTGATTCAATTACTAAACTGATCTTCACACTCTTTTCTTACTTTTCTTATTCACTTTTCTTAGAAATCTTACTTCTAGTATTTGATTCAATTACTAAACGATCTTCACACTCTTTTTCTTATTTTTATACACTTTTCATAAAAATCTTACTTCTAGTATTTGATTCAATTACAAAACGATCTTCACACTCTTTTTCTTATTTTTCTTATTCACTTTTCTTAGAAATCTTAATTCTTTTATTTGATTCAATTACTAAACTGATATTCACACACTTTTCTTATTTTTATTCACTTTTCTTAGAAATCTTACTTCTAGTATTTGATTCAATTACTAAACTGATCTTCACACTCTTTTTCTTATTTTTCTTATTCACTTTTCTTAGAAATCTTACTTCTAGTATTTGATTCAATTACTAAACTGATATTCACACTCTTTTTCTTATTTTTCTTATTCACTTTTCTTAGAAATCTTAATTCTTTTATTTGATTCAATTACTAAACTGATCTTCACACTCTTTTTCTTACTTTTCTTATTCACTTTTCTTAGAAATCTTACTTCTAGTATCTGATTCAATTACTAAACTGATATTCACACTCTTTTTCTTACTTTTCTTATTCACTTTTCTTAGAAATCTTACTTCTAGTATTTGATTCAATTACTAAACGATCTTCACACTCTTTTCTTACTTTTCTTATTCACTTTTCTTAGAAATCTTACTTCTAGTATTTGATTCAATTACTAAACTGATCTTCACACTCTTTTCTTACTTTTCTTATTCACTTTTCTTAGAAATCTTACTTCTTGTATTTGATTCAATTACAAAACGATCTTCACACTCTTTTTCTTATTTTTCTTATTCACTTTTCTTAGAAATCTTAATTCTTTTATTTGATTCAATTACTAAACTGATATTCACACACTTTTCTTATTTTCATTCACTTTTCATAAAAATCTTACTTCTAGTATTTGATTCAATTACTAAACTGATCTTCACACTCTTTTCTTACTTTTCTTATTCACTTTTCATAAAAATCTTACTTCTAGTATTTGATTCAATTACTAAACTGATCTTCACACTCTTTTTCTTACTTTTCTTATTCACTTTTCTTAGAAATCTTAATTCTTTTATTTGATTCAATTACTAAACGATCTTCACACTCTTTTTCTTATTTTTATACACTTTTCATAAAAATCTTACTTCTAGTATTTGATTCAATTACAAAACGATCTTCACACTCTTTTTCTTATTTTTATACACTTTTCATAAAAATCTTACTTCTAGTATTTGATTCAATTACAAAACGATCTTCACACTCTTTTTCTTATTTTTCTTATTCACTTTTCTTAGAAATCTTAATTCTTTTATTTGATTCAATTACTAAACTGATATTCACACACTTTTCTTATTTTTATTCACTTTTCTTAGAAATCTTACTTCTAGTATTTGATTCAATTACTAAACTGATCTTCACACTCTTTTTCTTATTTTTCTTATTCACTTTTCTTAGAAATCTTACTTCTAGTATTTGATTCAATTACTAAACTGATATTCACACTCTTTTTCTTATTTTTCTTATTCACTTTTCTTAGAAATCTTAATTCTTTTATTTGATTCAATTACTAAACTGATCTTCACACTCTTTTTCTTACTTTTCTTATTCACTTTTCTTAGAAATCTTACTTCTAGTATCTGATTCAATTACTAAACTGATATTCACACTCTTTTTCTTACTTTTCTTATTCACTTTTCTTAGAAATCTTACTTCTAGTATTTGATTCAATTACTAAACTGATATTCACACTCTTTTTCTTACTTTTCTTATTCACTTTTCTTAGAAATCTTACTTCTAGTATTTGATTCAATTACTAAACTGATCTTCACACTCTTTTCTTACTTTTCTTATTCACTTTTCTTAGAAATCTTACTTCTTGTATTTGATTCAATTACAAAACGATCTTCACACTCTTTTTCTTATTTTTCTTATTCACTTTTCTTAGAAATCTTAATTCTTTTATTTGATTCAATTACTAAACTGATATTCACACACTTTTCTTATTTTCATTCACTTTTCATAAAAATCTTACTTCTAGTATTTGATTCAATTACTAAACTGATCTTCACACTCTTTTCTTACTTTTCTTATTCACTTTTCATAAAAATCTTACTTCTAGTATTTGATTCAATTACTAAACTGATCTTCACACTCTTTTTCTTACTTTTCTTATTCACTTTTCTTAGAAATCTTAATTCTTTTATTTGATTCAATTACTAAACGATCTTCACACTCTTTTTCTTATTTTTATACACTTTTCATAAAAATCTTACTTCTAGTATTTGATTCAATTACTAAACTGATCTTCACACTCTTTTTCTTACTTTTCTTATTCACTTTTCTTAGAAATCTTAATTCTTTTATTTGATTCAATTACTAAACGATCTTCACACTCTTTTTCTTATTTTTCTTATTCACTTTTCTTAGAAATCTTACTTCTAGTATTTGATTCAATTACTAAACTGATCTTCACACACTTTTCTTATTTTTATACACTTTTCATAAAAATCTTACTACTAGTATTTGATTCTATTACAAAACTGATCTTCACACTCTTTTCTTACTTTTCTTATTCACTTTTCATAAAAATCTTACTTCTAGTATTTGATTCAATTACTAAACTGATCTTCACACTCTTTTCTTACTTTTCTTATTCACTTTTCTTAGAAATCTTAATTCTTTTATTTGATTCAATTACTAAACGATCTTCACACTCTTTTTCTTATTTTTATACACTTTTCATAAAAATCTTACTTCTAGTATTTGATTCAATTACAAAACGATCTTCACACTCTTTTCTTACTTTTCTTATTCACTTTTCTTAGAAATCTTACTTCTAGTATTTGATTCAATTACAAAACGATCTTCACACTCTTTTTCTTATTTTTCTTATTCACTTTTCTTAGAAATCTTAATTCTTTTATTTGATTCAATTACTAAACTGATATGCACACACTTTTCTTATTTTTATTCACTTTTCTTAGAAATCTTACTTCTAGTATTTGATTCAATTACTAAACTGATCTTCACATTCTTTTTCTTATTTTTCTTATTCACTTTTCTTAGAAATCTTAATTCTTTTATTTGATTCAATTACTAAACTGATATTCACACTCTTTTCTTACTTTTCTTATTCACTTTTCTTAGAAATCTTAATTCTTTTATTTGATTCAATTACTAAACTGATCTTCACACTCTTTTCTTACTTTTCTTATTCACTTTTCTTAGAAATCTTACTTCTAGTATTTGATTCAATTACTAAACTGATATTCACACTCTTTTTCTTACTTTTCTTATTCACTTTTCTTAGAAATCTTACTTCTAGTATTTGATTCAATTACTAAACTGATCTTCGCACTCTTTTCTTACTTTTCTTATTCCCTTTTCTTAGAAATCTTACTTCTAGTATTTGATTCAATTACTAAACTGGTCTTCACACTCTTTTCTTACTTTTCTTATTCACTTTTCTTCGAAATCTTACTTCTAGTATTTGATTCAATTACTAAACTGATCTTCACACTCTTTTCTTATTTTTATTCACTTTTCTTAGAAATCTTACTTCTAGTATTTGATTCAATTACTAAACTGATCTTCACACTCTTTTCTTATTTTTATTCACTTTTCTTAGAAATCTTACTTCTAGTATTTTATTCAATTACTAAACTGATCTTCACACTCTTTTCTTACTTTTCTTATTCACTTTTCTTAGAAATCTTAATTCTTTTATTTGATTCAATTACTCAACTGATCTTCACACTCTTTTCTTACTTTTCTTATTCACTTTTCTTAGAAATCTTACTTCTAGTATTTGATTCAATTACTAAACTGATCTTCACACTCTTTTCTTACTTTTCTTATTCACTTTTCTTAGAAATCTTACTTCTAGTATTTTATTCAATTACTAAACTGATCTTCACACTCTTTTCTTATTTTTATTCACTTTTCTTAGAAATCTTACTTCTAGTATTTTATTCAATTACTAAACTGATCTTCACACTCTTTTCTTATTTTTATTCACTTTTCTTAGAAATCTTACTTCTAGTATTTGATTCAATTACTAAACTGATCTTCACACTCTTTTCTTACTTTTCTTATTCACTTTTCTTAGAAATCTTACTTCTAGTATTTGATTCAATTACTAAACTGATATTCACACTCTTTTTCTTACTTTTCTTATTCACTTTTCTTAGAAATCTTACTTCTAGTATTTTATTCAATT
Organism: Loxodes magnus; assembly: GCA_946699065.1. Classification (NCBI taxonomy): domain Eukaryota; phylum Ciliophora; class Karyorelictea; order Loxodida; family Loxodidae; genus Loxodes; species Loxodes magnus. The sequence goes on along the minus strand of CAMPDV010003518.1, from coordinate 6,366 downwards.
ACTAAACTGATCTTCACACTCTTTTCTTATTTTTATTCACTTTTCTTAGAAATCTTACTTCTAGTATTTTATTCAATTACTAAACTGATCTTCACACTCTTTTCTTATTTTTATTCACTTTTCTTAGAAATCTTACTTCTAGTATTTGATTCAATTACTAAACTGATCTTCACACACTTTTCTTACTTTTCTTATTCACTTTTCTTAGAAATCTTACTTCTAGTATTTGATTCAATTACAAAACTGATCTTCATACTTTCTTTCTTATTTTTATTCACTTTTCTTAGAAATCTTACTTCTAGTATTTGATTCAATTACTAAACTGATCTTCACACTCTTTTCTTATTTTTATTCACTTTTCTTAGAAATCTTACTTCTAGTATTTTATTCAATTACTAAACTGATCTTCACACTCTTTTTCTTATTTTTATACACTTTTCATAAAAATCTTACTTCTAGTATTTGATTCAATTACAAAACGATCTTCACACTCTTTTCTTACTTTTCTTATTCACTTTTCTTAGAAATCTTACTTCTAGTATTTGATTCAATTACTAAACTGATCTTCACACTCTTTTCTTACTTTTCTTATTCACTTTTCTTAGAAATCTTACTTCTAGTATTTGATTCAATTACTAAACGATCTTCACACTCTTTTTCTTATTTTTATACACTTTTCATAAAAATCTTACTTCTAGTATTTGATTCAATTACAAAACGATCTTCACACTCTTTTTCTTATTTTTCTTATTCACTTTTCTTAGAAATCTTAATTCTTTTATTTGATTCAATTACTAAACTGATATTCACACACTTTTCTTATTTTTATTCACTTTTCTTAGAAATCTTACTTCTAGTATTTGATTCAATTACTAAACTGATCTTCACACTCTTTTTCTTATTTTTATTCACTTTTCTTAGAAATCTTAATTCTTTTATTTGATTCAATTACTAAACTGATATTCACACTCTTTTCTTACTTTTCTTATTCACTTTTCTTAGAAATCTTAATTCTTTTATTTGATTCAATTACTAAACTGATCTTCACACTCTTTTTCTTACTTTTCTTATTCACTTTTCTTAGAAATCTTACTTCTAGTATTTTATTCAATTACTAAACTGATATTCACACTCTTTTTCTTACTTTTCTTATTCACTTTTCTTAGAAATCTTACTTCTAGTATTTGATTCAATTACTAAACTGATCTTCACACTCTTTTTCTTACTTTTCTTATTCACTTTTCTTAGAAATCTTACTTCTAGTATTTTATTCAATTACTAAACGATCTTCACACTCTTTTTCTTATTTTTATACACTTTTCATAAAAATCTTACTTCTAGTATTTGATTCAATTACAAAACGATCTTCACACTCTTTTTCTTATTTTTCTTATTCACTTTTCTTAGAAATCTTAATTCTTTTATTTGATTCAATTACTAAACTGATATTCACACACTTTTCTTATTTTCATTCACTTTTCTTAGAAATCTTACTTCTAGTATTTGATTCAATTACTAAACTGATCTTCACACTCTTTTCTTACTTTTCTTATTCACTTTTCTTAAAAATCTTAATTCTAGTATTTGATTCAATTACTAAACTGATCTTCACACTCTTTTCTTACTTTTCTTATTCACTTTTCTTAGAAATCTTAATTCTTTTATTTGATTCAATTACTAAACGATCTTCACACTCTTTTTCTTATTTTTATACACTTTTCATAAAAATCTTACTTCTAGTATTTGATTCAATTACAAAACGATCTTCACACTCTTTTTCTTACTTTTCTTATTCACTTTTCTTAGAAATCTTACTTCTAGTATTTGATTCAATTACTAAACTGATCTTCGCACTCTTTTCTTACTTTTCTTATTCACTTTTCTTAGAAATCTTACTTCTAGTATTTGATTCAATTACTAAACTGATCTTCACACTCTTTTCTTACTTTTCTTATTCACTTTTCTTAGAAATCTTACTTCTAGTATTTGATTCAATTACTAAACTGATCTTCACACTCTTTTCTTATTTTTATTCACTTTTCTTAGAAATCTTACTTCTAGTATTTGATTCAATTACTAAACTGATCTTCACACTCTTTTTCTTAATTTTCTTATTCACTTTTCTTAGAAATCTTAATTCTTTTATTTGATTCAATTACTAAACTGATCTTCACACTCTTTTCTTACTTTTCTTATTCACTTTTCTTAGAAATCTTACTTCTAGTATTTGATTCAATTACTAAACTGATATTCACACTCTTTTTCTTATTTTTCTTATTCACTTTTCTTAGAAATCTTACTTCTAGTATTTGATTCAATTACTAAACTGATCTTCGCACTCTTTTCTTACTTTTCTTATTCACTTTTCTTAGAAATCTTACTTCTAGTATTTGATTCAATTACTAAACTGATCTTCACACTCTTTTCTTACTTTTCTTATTCACTTTTCTTAGAAATCTTACTTCTAGTATTTGATTCAATTACTAAACTGATCTTCACACTCTTTTCTTATTTTTATTCACTTTTCTTAGAAATCTTACTTCTAGTATTTGATTCAATTACTAAACTGATCTTCACACTCTTTTTCTTAATTTTCTTATTCACTTTTCTTAGAAATCTTACTTCTAGTATTTGATTCAATTACAAAACTGATCTTCACACTCTTTTCTTACTTTTCTTATTCACTTTTCATAAAAATCTTACTTCTAGTATTTGATTCAATTACTAAACTGATCTTCACACTCTTTTCTTACTTTTCTTATTCACTTTTCTTAGAAATCTTACTTCTAGTATTTGATTCAATTACTAAACGATCTTCACACTCTTTTTCTTATTTTTATACACTTTTCATAAAAATCTTACTTCTAGTATTTGATTCAATTACAAAACGATCTTCACACTCTTTTCTTACTTTTCTTATTCACTTTTCTTAGAAATCTTACTTCTAGTATTTGATTCAATTACAAAACGATCTTCACACTCTTTTTCTTATTTTTCTTATTCACTTTTCTTAGAAATCTTACTTCTAGTATTTGATTCAATTACTAAACTGATCTTCACACACTTTTCTTATTTTTATATACTTTTCATAAAAATCTTACTACTAGTATTTGATTCTATTACAAAACTGATCTTCACACTCTTTTCTTACTTTTCTTATTCACTTTTCATAAAAATCTTACTTCTAGTATTTGATTCAATTACTAAACTGATCTTCACACTCTTTTCTTACTTTTCTTATTCACTTTTCTTAGAAATCTTAATTCTTTTATTTGATTCAATTACTAAACGATCTTCACACTCTTTTTCTTTTTTTTATACACTTTTCATAAAAATCTTACTTCTAGTATTTGATTCAATTACAAAACGATCTTCACACTCTTTTCTTACTTTTCTTATTCACTTTTCTTAGAAATCTTACTTCTAGTATTTGATTCAATTACAAAACGATCTTCACACTCTTTTTCTTATTTTTCTTATTCACTTTTCTTAGAAATCTTAATTCTTTTATTTGATTCAATTACTAAACTGATCTTCACATTCTTTTTCTTATTTTTCTTATTCACTTTTCTTAGAAATCTTAATTCTTTTATTTGATTCAATTACTAAACTGATATTCACACTCTTTTCTTACTTTTCTTATTCACTTTTCTTAGAAATCTTAATTCTTTTATTTGATTCAATTACTAAACTGATCTTCACACTCTTTTCTTACTTTTCTTATTCACTTTTCTTAGAAATCTTACTTCTAGTATTTGATTCAATTACTAAACTGATATTCACACTCTTTTTCTTACTTTTCTTATTCACTTTTCTTAGAAATCTTACTTCTAGTATTTGATTCAATTACTAAACTGATCTTCGCACTCTTTTCTTACTTTTCTTATTCCCTTTTCTTAGAAATCTTACTTCTAGTATTTGATTCAATTACTAAACTGGTCTTCACACTCTTTTCTTACTTTTCTTATTCACTTTTCTTCGAAATCTTACTTCTAGTATTTGATTCAATTACTAAACTGATCTTCACACTCTTTTCTTATTTTTATTCACTTTTCTTAGAAATCTTACTTCTAGTATTTGATTCAATTACTAAACTGATCTTCACACTCTTTTCTTATTTTTATTCACTTTTCTTAGAAATCTTACTTCTAGTATTTTATTCAATTACTAAACTGATCTTCACACTCTTTTCTTACTTTTCTTATTCACTTTTCTTAGAAATCTTAATTCTTTTATTTGATTCAATTACTCAACTGATCTTCACACTCTTTTCTTACTTTTCTTATTCACTTTTCTTAGAAATCTTACTTCTAGTATTTGATTCAATTACTAAACTGATCTTCACACTCTTTTCTTACTTTTCTTATTCACTTTTCTTAGAAATCTTACTTCTAGTATTTTATTCAATTACTAAACTGATCTTCACACTCTTTTCTTATTTTTATTCACTTTTCTTAGAAATCTTACTTCTAGTATTTTATTCAATTACTAAACTGATCTTCACACTCTTTTCTTATTTTTATTCACTTTTCTTAGAAATCTTACTTCTAGTATTTGATTCAATTACTAAACTGATCTTCACACTCTTTTCTTACTTTTCTTATTCACTTTTCTTAGAAATCTTACTTCTAGTATTTGATTCAATTACTAAACTGATATTCACACTCTTTTTCTTACTTTTCTTATTCACTTTTCTTAGAAATCTTACTTCTAGTATTTTATTCAATTACTAAACTGATCTTCACACTCTTTTCTTATTTTTATTCACTTTTCTTAGAAATCTTACTTCTAGTATTTTATTCAATTACTAAACTGATCTTCACACTCTTTTCTTATTTTTATTCACTTTTCTTAGAAATCTTACTTCTAGTATTTGATTCAATTACTAAACTGATCTTCACACACTTTTCTTACTTTTCTTATTCACTTTTCTTAGAAATCTTACTTCTAGTATTTGATTCAATTACAAAACTGATCTTCATACATTCTTTCTTATTTTTATTCACTTTTCTTAGAAATCTTACTTCTAGTATTTGATTCAATTACAAAACTGATCTTCACACTCTTTTCTTATTTTTATTCACTTTTCTTAGAAATCTTACTTCTAGTATTTTATTCAATTACTAAACTGATCTTCACACTCTTTTCTTATTTTTATTCACTTTTCTTAGAAATCTTACTTCTAGTATTTGATTCAATTACTAAACTGATCTTCACACTCTTTTCTTACTTTTCTTATTCACTTTTCTTAGAAATCTTACTTCTAGTATTTGATTCAATTACTAAACTGATATTCACACTCTTTTTCTTACTTTTCTTATTCACTTTTCTTAGAAATCTTACTTCTAGTATTTGATTCAATTACTAAACTGATCTTCACACTCTTTTCTTATTTTTATTCACTTTTCTTAGAAATCTTACTTCTAGTATTTGATTCAATTACTAAACTGATCTTCACACTCTTTTCTTACTTTTCTTATTCACTTTTCTTAGAAATCTTAATTCTTTTATTTGATTCAATTACTAAACTGATCTTCACACTCTTTTCTTACTTTTCTTATTCACTTTTCTTAGAAATCTTACTTCTAGTATTTGATTCAATTACTAAACTGATCTTCACACTCTTTTCTTACTTTTCTTATTCACTTTTCATAAAAATCTTACTTCTAGTATTTGATTCAATTACAAAACTGATCTTCATACTTTCTTTCTTATTTTTATTCACTTTTCTTAGAAATCTTACTTCTAGTATTTGATTCAATTACAAAACTGATCTTCACACTCTTTTTCTTACTTTTCTTATTCACTTTTCTTAGAAATCTTACTTCTAGTATTTGATTCAATTACTAAACTGATCTTCACACTCTTTTCTTACTTTTCTTATTCACTTTTCTTAGAAATCTTACTTCTAGTATTTGATTCAATTACTAAACTGATCTTCACACTCTTTTCTTACTTTTCTTATTCACTTTTCTTAGAAATCTTACTTCTAGTATTTGATTCAATTACTAAACTGATATTCACACTCTTTTTCTTACTTTTTATTCACTTTTCTTAGAAATCTTACTTCTAGTATTTGATTCAATTACAAAACTGATCTTCACACTCTTTTCTTATTTTTATTCACTTTTCTTAGAAATCTTACTTCTAGTATTTGATTCAATTACTAAACTGATCTTCACACTCTTTTCTTACTTTTCTTATTCACTTTTCTTAGAAATCTTAATTCTTTTATTTGATTCAATTAATAAACTGATCTTCACACTCTTTTCTTACTTTTCTTATTCACTTTTCTTAGAAATCTTAATTCTTTTATTTTATTCAATTACTAAACTGATCTTCACACTCTTTTCTTACTTTTCTTAT
>CAMPDV010003517.1:0-44794 GCA_946699065.1 Loxodes magnus | reverse complement strand
TAAAGGATGGTGCGCTAATGAAGTGCTATACCGCCTAACTAAGCCTAGTAGAAATTTAAGACAAACTAATGGAGACAAGCTGATATAATAGGTCAGATGGCTGACTACTAAGGCTTTAACAAAGCTTTTTAACTTTTAACTTTTTATAATAGAATGTATGTTGATATGTAAAATTATAAGGGGGTAAGTTTAGAATACTAATGGAAATGAAGGTTGTAAGAATAAAATTGGATACTGTAGTAATAAAATAGTGAGTTTGAGAGTGGACCTATTTATATATTTAATTAGGACTCTTTTTAATTAAAAATAATAATAATAATGATATTTATATTTATATGTTTATATTTATATTCACTTTTTTATTTTGGTTTTTAAGATACAATGATAGAGGGAAAGGATTATTTGATTTAGCAAAGGGTGAGCTAAATGAATATAATATATAATGAAATATTTGTATTTTAAGATTTGTTTAATAGTGTGTTTAGAAAGTGTATTTACTGTTTTTTATGTATGTATATTCTTAATTGAAATAGCATTCATAATAAAATATATATTTAAGTTTTAATTAAATAAAATTTATAATTATTTTTGATATGTTTATCATTTATAAGTGTAAATAACTTAAAATTATCTATCTTTGATGACTTTCTCTAACTATATTTTAACTATTTTAGTAACTAAACATATTTATTTATTTCAAGTACAGATATATCAGTCTAATTATCAATTTCCTTATTTAATATCTCTATATTTATATTTTCAACAATGGATATTACCAAATCTATATAACCAAAGATGTTATGAGAGAGTGTGGATTCCCAATAAGAATGTGTAGATAGTTGGCTTGTTTAAGGTTGCTAATAAAAGTAATTATTTTGGTATTTTAAAGTGTTTAAAGTTATAAATGTTTGCTTTATAAAATAACACTTTTATTTATTAAAGTTAGTTTCTTTCTTATTTTGAAAACAGTTGAAACTAAAATTACTTTATTTTATAGTTTTTGAATTTTTTATTTTTTTGTAAATAAATTTAATTAATAAAAATTGAAAACAGTTTTTTTTTCTCAGCGTTTCACACTACAGGAGATTTTATGAAAAGGATTAAAAAAAAATTGTAAATTTATTGTTGAGGCTGAAATGACTCTTATAAAGATAAAATCTTACGAAATATAAAATTTATTTTAGATAAAAAATATTAGAGAAATTAGTAATCTTTAGGGGCATTTTTAAAATTTCTGTTTTTATTTAGAATTTTAGTAGAAGAATCTTTAAGGATGGACAAAGAGAAGGTTTTTAAGAAGATGTGTATTTAATATTTTAGATATATTTTAATAATGTAAAAAAATAGCATTTTACATAATATTTTTATGATATCTCTCTAAATTTTAATTAAGAATGTTTGTAATATAGACTATTTTAAACAATACTTATTAATTTTAAATAAGAATTTATTAATTTTGTTATTTTTTATTTAATAAAGGTAAGGATGATAAACCTAATAAAAAGGTAATTAGAGAAAAATCTATTTTTCTTTATAAAATAAATTCATTATAAATGATTATAATTAACAAGATGTCAGGTCTGAGAAAAGGATTCTATTCACCTCCAACAGGTAATAAAAAAGGGGAAGAGGGCAAGGAAGAAAAGGCCCAATATCAACAACAGACTATTCCCCAGACCCAGAAGAAACATCTACAGACTTCTCCAGGGACGCCACTGCAGGAAGAGAAACCTAAAAAGAAAACTTAACTCCAACAATCCTCAGTGAGCGATTTCTCTCTGTCCGACTCTGGCTATGATAACGAGCTAGCCATCGAGTAAGCAGAGCTCAGACAGGAGGTACAGGACCTCAAGCAAACTCTAACAAAAATCATGCAAACTGGCACCAAGTTGAGTACTTGGGATTAAGCCCGACTTGTTAAGCTTGAGTAGGAGGTTTTCGATATACGAGCGGAGCTCAAAAAAGCTCACGACACTATTTTGCTTCAGAGTCGCACTATCGAGCAATTGAGTGGTCAGAAGACCCATTACGTGTAAGCGTAGGCTTATCAGCCGGATTCTGCTCTCCAGTAAAATTAATTCATGGAACTGGAGTAAGAACACGCCTCCTAGACCTCTACCTCACTTCCCAAGATCCAATATAGTCAGCCCAAATCTTGTTACTGCTGTGGTAGTAGCTGACATCTCTTTAGAAATTGCAGGAAATTGTAAGACTAACAAAGAGAATATTGGAGGACATTAGAGCTGAAGCGGATTAAAGCAGAATAAGCCTAAAAACAAAAAGAAAGATAATTGTTTTTTAATAAGTAGAGGCTATACTGCGATCCGAACAGGAGGATTTATAGGAAATTGACGCCAGAAGAAATGAACTAGAAAGACCCAAGGGCGCACATTTATATTCAAGATTTTCTTAATGACTGATCTCAGAGTGACATACAGCCTAGAAGAGTGTCACGGCGGAAGGAAAACCGTCCAGAAGTAACACCGACGTTAACCGGCTTTTTAGCATAACTGTTAACCCTCATTTAATCTTAATCTTAATTATAAATGATTAGCAACTAGATGAGAGAAAAACATATTAAATAGTAAAAAAATTAAAATCTTTCAAGTTAGAACTTTTGAATGTTTGCTGATTCTCCAAAATAAAACTTAAATAGTTAATTTTTTTAATTTAAAAAAAAAATTTAATTTTTAATATAAGATTTAAAATTTTTTATTTTTATATTAATTAATTCTAAACAAATCTTAATCAAATTATTTAATATCCACTTATTAAAAAAGCTTCTACTACAAATTACTTTAAATTTATATTAAGTGCAAGATAACGTTTCATGGATCTGTAACATTGACTAATTAAACTCATTTCCCAATAATTTCGAGGCAGCGGAAACCGTAGTATTTTACAATGCTAGGAAGGTGAAGATAGAGCAAATAATTAAGTAGAAGAAAAATTAATAAAAATCTAGAAATTTAAATTTGGGAAAGCTAAAGATTAAAAGAAAACTTTCTAGTCAATTAACATGATAAGAGAAATTAACAGCATTCTATATGAAAGCTTTCTATCTCCATATGTACTTGAGGAGATAAAAAGTGATGAGTATATAATTTAAAAGTCACTAGGTTAGTATACTGAGAGCGTAATAATATAAAAGTTAGTTTTAAGTAATTAAGTCTTAGAAGGTTGTAGCTAGCAGAAAAAAATTTACTTTAGAATATCAATTAGGAAAATGAAACTTAATAGAGAACAACCTAATGTTAGCAGAAAGCTTATAATACTTAGAACAAGCTGAAAAAGAGATTAAAAATTCAGAATATGATAAATAAAGAAATTTCAGAAAAAATGAGGAAAGAGAGAAATTTGAAGATTTTGAAAATATCGTAGGTAAGAAAGAACCGAAATTATTGAAATTAATGAAAGTAGAAATAAACTGAAGATACAAAAATATTTAAAATATCGAAGATAAGCTAAGAACTGAAACATAATGCAGGCATGGAAAAGAACGAAGAAATTGAAAACAATGAAGGCCAAAAAAAATCTGAAGTAAATCAAAATAATATAGGTAGAAAAATAATTGACGAAACTGAACAAACCAAAAATATCGAAGGTAAGCAAAGAACTGAATTAATTGAAAATAATGAAGATCGGGAAAAATCTGAAGAAAATGAAAATAATGTAAGTATTTAAGCTCAAGACTATAATTCGATGCAATTCATCGAAGAAAAAAATAGTTAAGATGAAGTTTTGGAAAAAGATGAGTTATAAGTTTCAATCAGAGAAAAACCTTGTACAAGCAAAATTAATACCCAAGGCTTATTTAACAAAATGGATTTCTAATTTATATGAAGATAAATAAACAGACATAAGATATTCAATCTTCTTTTAGAACTCAAAGAAAAAGATAATTATAGATAGAAGTGAGCTGATAAACAAATTCCTCCGCAACATAGAATTTTCAGATTAACAGATAGATTTTATGAAATACAACAGTCACTTTATTTATAAGAATTCTCACAAGATAAACGACAAAAACCTAAATTTCCTAGTCTATTATCAGAAGCATTTGTTTAAGATCAATCAGTAAAAAATTTGGATAGTAACACTGTATGAATAAGATCTTATGCTGTATTTACAAAGAGCTTGCGAGGGTAGTGGACAAAGCTAGAAGAAAATTTATGGCTACGCAGTAAGAATGCTAGAGTATACAAAAATATTCGAATATAAAGGATCCATGTGTTGATATTTTAGCAAGTTATGTTAATTTATTTTCTACACATCTTGAATGAAATTAAGATGTAGCATTTTTAAAATTGGTGCTAGCATATTAAAGTCTACTAATTAGTCTCTTTAATTCTAAGCATAATTAAATAGTCAAATATAGCTTAAATTAATAAATTGAAGTTTCAAGTCTATTTTAAATAAGAAGATAGTAGTACAAATTAATTATTAAGATACACAGTTTAAGTAATTAAGTACTTACTCTGATAATCTATATTTAATTTAAATTCTCTATAATATTTAATATTAAGAAGCTAAGAATAGGTTTAAATAGAACATATCATTTAACTATAAAATTAATTAAAATTAGTATAAATCCAAATGTTTGGGTAAATCAAGTCTCTTCAAGTGTTGCTGCTTAAGAGAGTAGCTTTTAGAATTCGTTTCTCACTCATATGCCTTAGTAGGGTTAAAGGACGGCTTTTAGATGTTTTCCCTTCTGATAAATGATTTCAATTTTTTTCCTATCAAGAACATTTTCATAATAACTTTGTATTTTTTGTGATTCTACTACACTAATATAAACGAGAGAATGTCTTCATTTTCTACTTGGAGTACTATCAAGGTTTAAGAACACTCAAAAGTGCTTTTCCGTGCTTACGCTTCACAGAAAAATTATAACTATTCTTAGCTTTATATTTTTCTACTGCTGAAAATTAACTCGTTTTCCATCTTCTTTAGAGCTAGACTGAATAATAATTATCACTTCTAACATTGGATTTTAATACTACCAGTCTTCAATCCCTATATTATAATTGCATTCCTCAATTTAATTGACAGCTGACTGATCTCTCAAATCTTTCCTTCATTTAGATTGGCTTTTCAATCCAAATACTCTTTTCTTTACCTAGAAATGCTTTAACTTTTTAGCCAAAAATTGAGTCTCTAACTCTTTAATGTATTTTAAAACTAAATTTTCTTTCTAAGTTCCAACCCTTCGATTTAAGGGATATTTGAAAGCAAAAGAGAGTTTTAGTTTTAACTTACTTAATAAATTGTTAATCTTCTATCTCTTAATAATAACCTAAAATATATTTTTAAATCCTTATACTTATATATTAGCCTTTTTATTTCAGTTTGCATATCTAAATTTACTAATAAAGCATTTATTTACTGTTATAATTAAGAAATAGTTAAGATGCTAGATTAAGACTTATTATTTTTATTATGTATCAAGTAGAGCTTTTATATCAATATTTCTTGTTGTCTATTATCAGATCTCTTTTCTAACCTAATTGTGTTCGACAAGAGAGTGAGTTAATTAGCTTGCACTGGTTGGAATTCCATGCCAAAAGGCTTGAATACTCCAGCCAGGCTTTTCCATGTGGATTTTTCACGAGTATTTCAGCTTAATCTAAGGAGCTATTTCTCAACGTATTTAACCTGATGCTAAAAAAGAAAATTGCTATTAAAAAAGAAATAAGACAGCAAAACTAGCTTCTAAGACTATATTCATGAATCAAAATAAAAAGAAAGATAGTTAAAGCTCTCTAGAAATAATTTAGAAAAGAGCAGAAACTAGAACTTCTAGTTAAAACTCCGTTCAGCGTGAGATTTATGAACTAGCTCTCGAAATAAGTCTAAGTATTAATAAAGCTGAAAAGTCTGAAAGTAGAAGTTGAGTTATGACTACGAAATACTTGACAGCTCTGATCTATTTCTCAAACGAAGTCTAAGTATCTAAAAGCTGAAGAAGTAAAAGACTGAAATAAGAACTTATAGTTAAGACTTAGTTATAATCGAGTGCTCTGATCTAGTTTTCAAAATAAGTCTGAGTTGAGTTAAAACCGAAGATTTTAAAAAACTGAAAGATGAACTTATAGTTAAGACTCCGTTCGTCTTAAGAGCTCTAATCTAGTTTACAAAATAAGTCTAAAATCTAAAAAAGTTTTAAAATCTGAAAAGTTTGAAAGTAGAAGTTGATATAAGATTCCGTTCTGCTTAAGAGCATGCTCAAATAATAAAAATAATCTGAGCATCAAAAAAATGAAGAAGTTAAAAGACTGAAATTACAACTTTGAGTTTAGTATCTACTCATCTTAAGAACTCTGATCTAGTTCTCTAAATAAGTCTGAGTATCGAAAAGCTGATGAAGTTAAAATACTGATATAACATCTTTGAGCGAAGACTCCGATTCTCTTTAAAACCTTTCACAGTATGAAAATAAGTCTGATTAACATATTGTTGACCAACTATTAAAACTGCAGACTTTAAGAAAGACTCAGACATACATTAGAGTTCTTAAAATTAGTCTGAGAATCGAAAAGACGATGAAGTTAAACTACAGAAATAAAAAATCTGAGAGAAGACTCCGATATTTTTTGAGTTCTGAAATAGTTTATAAAGCAATTCAGAGTTACGCTAAAGCTAAAAATCTTAAAAAACTGAATCAAGATTTTTGTGAATAGAAACAGAAATACTTAATAGCTCTGATCTAATTATAAAAAGTGTATGATAGAGGTAAAACTTAAGAAATTAAAAACTAAAAAACGGACTTTAAGCGAAGAATCCGATATATTATAGAGATCTGAACTAGTTCCAAAAATTAAAAGTATCGAAAAAGCTAATTAAGTTAAAGTACTGAAATAAATCTTTGAGTTAAGACTCAGATAATCGTGCGTTCGGCGCTAGTTCTAAAAAAATCTGACAAACATATTGCAGATAAACTTAAAAAAACTCTTAACAGACTTTAAGTAAAGAATCCGTCATACATAGGAGCTATGATCTTTTATTCAAATTTAATCTGAATATAGAAAGTGCTGAAATACTAAAAGACTGTAAGATGAACTTTAAGTTTGGAATTGGTTTTCCTTGAGAGTACTGATCAAGTTATTCAAAAAAATCTGGGTAAAGTTAAAGCTGAAGAACTAAAAGACTTTAAGAAGAAATATAAGATTCGAATCCGTTTCCATTGAGAGCTCTGATATTTAATAATTAATCTGAATATCGAAAGTGCTGAATACTAAAAGAATAAAAGAGGAATTTTAAGCTTGGAATCCGTTAATCCTTATGAACTCTGATAATACTCTCAAAAAAGTCTGGGTAGAGATTAAGCTATAGAACTGTAAGACTGTACGAAAATCTTTAAGTTTGGAGGCCATTATCCTTGAAAGCTCTTATCCAGTTCTCCAAAAATAAACAGATAAATGTAAAGCTTAGAACTGTAAGACTGTAAGATGAAATTTAAGTTTTGAATCAGTTTTCAAAGAGAGCTCTGATCAAGTTCTAAAAATTAAAAATGAGAAGTTTAGGTGCTGGAATATTAAAATTCTGTAAGAGAAACTTTAAGTTAGGAATCCGATATTTTTGAGAGCTCTGATCAAGTTCTCCAAAAAAGTCTGTGTAGAGGTAAAGCTTAAGAACTGTAAGATTTTAAGAAGAACTTTAAGTTTGAAATCCATTTTCTAGATTGCTCTGTTTTTTTTCTCAAAATATGTCTGAGTTACGAATAAGCGTAAGTACTTAAAGAATGAAAATACAACTTATTGTATAGACTCCGTTTCATTTGAGATCTTTTTTTTGTTCTAAAAATTTTTGTCGGAATATATTTGAAAAACTTAAAAATTAAAAGAAGAACTTTGACTAAAAACTCCATTCTGTTTCATATTTATATCCAGTTCTTAAATTATTAGTAATAAATTTTAAAAGGGGAAGATTTTATGTTTGAACATTGAGTTTAAAACTGTTTCTGCTTGATAGCTTTGGTCTAGTTCTCAAAATGAATCTCATTAGGGATATAGCTGAAAAATCTTGAAGATTGTGAATAGGATTTTGAATAAAAACTCCATTCTGCCCTGTCAAAGGATTTCCTCACTCTCATTCTTTTTACCATATTCTTACTTAAGATTTCTGAGAAATGCAAAATAATTTCATTTGTTTGCATTTCTGCTGGAATAAGTCTTTGGTTGGCGTCCTTTCTTCTAAACATTTTTTAAATAGACAAATTTTTCTATTTTATCAGTTCCAAGCTTCTCATTCTCATTCTCTTCTATTTTTTTCTTTTCTCGTTCTTTTCTTCCTACATTTTAAAGATTTTCTCAGAGCTTTTGTCTTAGTAAATGTTCTAACTTACCTACTTTTTTTGATGGTAAGATTAGTTTAAAGATTCTGTCACTTTTTTTAGTGCATTCCTCATAGTAGCTTTTCAAGATTTTACGCTAGAGATGTTTTTCTTAAAAATATTATAAAAAATCTGATTAAGTTGTAAAGCTCTTTCATGCCTTTTTAAATTTACCAAAATGTAAAGATTTGCGGCATGCAGATTGTAGATAGGTACTTGATATAAGAGGTTAATATTGTAGTATGTAATAATGTAACAAGAACAACAATTTTTTTGTTTAATTAAAATGTTGCTAAAATTTTAATTAATTATAAATAATAAAAATAAAAGTTTAGGCTTAAATCTTGAGTTATTTTCATCTTCAATTATTATTGTATCATTACTTTATTCTTTCAATTACATTTAAAGCTGCGATTTGTACTGATTTTCTTCTATTTTTTCTAATTTGCTGATTAATTCTTTCTGCTTCTATTGTTAGTTTTGAGATTAACTGCTCTAGTCTTATGATATATTTCAAAATTCGTTAAGGTCTCTTTCTTAGGTCACGAGTTTCGATTCTATTTCCTCTGCAAGTTCAAGTTTTTCCATTAACTTCTTATTATCTTTCTTCAACTTTTTGACCTCTTCCTGGAAGTCTAGCATCATTTTAATCAGCTAATCTTAGCTTATTTACTATTATTGGCGAGATTCAAAAACTTCCTAGCACATAATATTCTTAGCCTATTTCCTAGGCTTTTCTTCAGAGGTGGGAGAATATTGATGGGTGATCTTTTTATTACCCTTTTCATGGTCCTAGCCTTCCTAGGATGTCGTTAACTGCTACTTTTTAGGAGCTGCGAAGAATCCTGGTTTGAATCCTGACATTTAAAAAAAAAGATTCAAAGATAATAATTTATAAAGATAAAATGTAAGATAAACTTTAGAATTTATAATAAATAAAATTAAAAAAGAAATATTTCATTCAATTAACAGACAATCCTTATTTTTTAAATTTAAATCTTTTTAAAATAAAATAGATAAAAAGATATTTTAATTAATGTTATAATCTAAAAATATTAGAAGTAAGAAATTATTAAAATCTTAAAGGATTCTTTATAATAATATTTCTAGATAATCGTTAGTAAAGAGAAAGAAAGTCACTAATTTTAAGATTTTTTATTAAATTTATGAAGAAAAAATTAATATTAAAATTTAGTCCTAAAATGAATTACAATTTAAACATATTTAACTATAAATTTCTATACATTTTATATCTTTTTAAAAAGCTAACTTTTTATATAAATAAAGAACTATTTCTAAAATTAAATAAATATTTTTATTATATATTTAAGAATTAAAAATTTCTAAAATGTGTAAGGCAATAACAAATAAATCTTTCTTTAAAATAAGTTTAGCGTTTAGAAAATTATAAATAAATATACAATTACTAAAGCATTTAAACTAAAAACTACATAAATATTCTTATTTTTAGCAAATTTTGGCTTTAAATTCTAAAATTAAAAGGTTTCTTAATTTAATAAATAGAGCGACAAAGATATCTAAAATTTAATAAATTCTAATAGAAAAAGGTTGAAATTAAAAGAGATAATATTTATAGGATATTAATTAATCTATTAAGTAAAAAAGAATTTCTAAAGTTTTATTATTATTATTAAATAATTAATTCTTATGCTACAAAGTTGAATTATTTGATTTAGTTTAAACTAGCTAAAATGTAATAAACTGTAAGAAATAAAAATATAATATAAAATTAGTTCTTTAAGTTTAATAAATAAAATAGATTTAAAAATGCTTTGATTAATATATAGTTAAATATTCTAAAAGCTTTTAGGATTCCTTGATAATGAAAGTTTTAAATTAGGCTTTTTAATAAATTGAATATGATTTAGTGATAATTTTTGATGATTTAAAGTAATTAGGATTATTTAATAAATGATAATTGAATTTGATTAAAAAGGATAAAATGATTAGTTAGTATTTTGACTTAAAGTAGTTAATGAATAATAGACTAATGATTTAATGATTATATTGATTTTGAATAATAATGTTTATAGTTTTAAAATATTAGTAGTATAATCCCTTATAATCCTTTTATTCTTTTGATGACTAATTTAAATTAATATTTTTTGATAAAATAATAATTTAATTAATTAATTTTATTATTTTTAAATTAAATATACTAATTATTTATTTATCAATTCATAGTCATTTAACATTATTTAAATAGCATTTAACTATATCAACAGTAACTATCAAAACTACTATTACTACTATCAAATATACTATTAACATATTTTTACTAACAAACCTAAATAACTAATTTCAAATTACTTCTTATTCCTTAATTCTTTAATAACTTATATAATATCTATTTATTATTTAACATACAAATATTACATTCTACTATTATAACAAAAACTATAACCTATTTTACTTCTACTAAATCCAAAGTCATACTTAGTTATTAGATTATTCAAAACTAAATACCATTTACTTTATTCCTATTAATATCAAACCTGTACTAAAATTATTTCTATTTCTTAAATAAGAAAAAGAAAGCCAGCAATAGTTATAAGGGTACTTCTAAAACTAAAATTTAGAAATTTAAAATGTTTGCTTCAAAGTTTCCTCCTTAATAAACCGTTACTTTAATTATTTGCTTTACTATAATGAAACATACTATTATTTCCTAAAATAGTATTTTAAAATAAGAACAACATGTGTAAGAGAAAGATTTAAATTAGCTATCTATAAGTTATTAAATATTGAATAAGTGCTGGAATACTAGTTTATTTTTACTTTTCATTATAATATCACAATGATAGCTCCAATTTGATAAAAATAATTCTACTTAGTATAAAGATAAAAATTACACCATTTAATCTTTATTCTCAAAATCAGAGCAAAGAAACAAAGCTGAAGTAAGATAACTATTTATTAAAATTAAGAGTTGTCAAGATAATCGAAACCTTGCTTACTTTTGAATATTTGCAAATAGTTATTATAATTGATTATTTCAAACAGATTAATAAGCATAGCAATATTTAAATAAAAATATTTATTCTAAGAATGCCTTTAAAGAAATGCAGTCATATCAACAGCAAAATGATTTGCTGATTTAATAAGAAATATATAAAACGTTTTCTCTTTAATAATATACGCTAAATACAATAAACATCTAATTTAAAAAACTATTTCAATCTAAAACTAATTACTTATTCTTATAACTTTTAATATAAACGGAATCGTCTATATATCAAAACTCAATTCAATAAACTTTGTTTAAGTAGATAGGAATTTGATACATTTTAGCACATTTTCAAACGTAATCTTTTTACAGATATTAAAAAAAAAAATTTAATAAACTTAAAATAATTAATTGAAAATAGTGTAAAAGACTTGTTTTATATGACTAAACTATATTAATAAATAATTTACAAAAGATAAGATAATTAAATTAGATAAGTACATAAAAATATTTCATCAATAATATTTAGAAGACCATTATAGATTTTAAGAACTAGAGTGAAGAGAAAATATATTATATTAAAAACCCATAAACAGATTTAATGAGCTAAAAAATTCTTTATCAAGATGAGAGTGAAAGAGAACCATGAATGAAATATACAAACTTTTAAACTTAGCGTAATTCGCCTGGTTAAATGCCAATATATATACAATTATGTCTCAATACTTAAAATATTTAAACTCTTATAGTTTATTATTATAACTTATTATTTAAACTTTTAAATAGTGAATAAGATTTTTTATTTATTAATTTTTAAAAAATTAAAATAAATTATTTTAATAATTATCATTTATTTTATTAATTTTAAGCTAAAATATGGGTCTTTCTAATATAATTGTTGATATATATATAAATAATAAAAATGATAGGATAAATAAAATTTAATCTTTTAGCATTTATAATATTAAAGGATAGTTTTAGTTAAAATATGTTTTTAAATAAAAGAAATAAAGTAATTTAATTATAGTTAAATATTTTATGTAAGAATAATTTTCTTATTATTAGCAAATTAATAATAATGGCTTATATTTAAATTTCTTTAACTGACAATTATAAAATAATTAATTTTACATAATTATAATAAGTTTAATTAAATATATATAAATTAATAATTTATACTTAACTTTAAAATATAATAAAAGTTAGTTAAGATTATTATTATAATTACTTATATTATTTAGAACTAAAAATTATACATTCATTAAGTTTATAATTATTGATAATTCTTTATTAATTTTATTTAATACGGTTATCTCTAAAGGTATGTTTAACTATATTTACTTTTTAATTCACTAAATTATTGTTTTAATTATTGTAGACATTAATAATCAAATGAGAACTTTTATATTTTTATAATCTAGTAATCAAATGCTTATTGTTAACCAATTATTTTAAACTCTTATCAAAATTATGAAAAGCATCCTCTTTATTAGCTTTAAATTGATACAAAGATAATTAATTCTCGCTAAGCATATAATAATTGAATTATTTTATATAGTATTTTTAATATTAATATCTTACTATTATAAAGGATTATTTTTAACTATATTTTGCCATCATTTAGAATTTTATATTATTAAAGTAATAAAGCTAAAGTTTCCTTTAGTTTACTTAAAACTTTAATTCCTTTTAGATATTTCTTCCTTTATATTATCTATGCTTTATTAATTATAGTTAAATAAAGATTTCTTTAAATGGCTTCATTAGCAATTTAATTAGTTTTTAGAACTTACATTTTAATATTTATTTATAAAAATAAGTGGTATAAATTAAAGCTATTTTTAGTAATAATATTTCACTTTAATGAAAGAGTTATTGTATGAAACTGTTTGTTTAAATTAAAATATTTTTTTTGACATCTATAACTGCATGAATTGCTTCCTTCAATTATAGACATAATTAAATGTTTTTAATGTTTTTTAATATAATCTCGAACTCATCAATTTTAAATTACTCTTGTTATAGTTTCATCTTTTATTTCTCCCTTTTTGCTTTCTCCATTTCTAGTATCTCAATTCTCCTTGTCATTAGCTTCTTGTGAAATATTTTGATCTATAAATCTAAATACTCCAATTTAGACCTTGAAAATGAGTTTAGATATTCTTGATCATATAGTTTAAGGCACCTTAAGTCATAATTTCCGATCTTTTCCGATAATCAATTCATTATATTAGAATAGTACACACATTTAAAGATATGCTCGAAAGCTTCATACTCTCCACACATACAATAGGGATTATCAATGGGGTAATGACGATCTTAAAGATCCTTAAGAAAATTATAAGTTTAGGTTCTAAGTCTATATATATCGATAATTTCTCGTCTATACTATTTGTTTAATTTCGTATAAGTAATTTGTTGAAATTGTTAAAGATTACCAAATTATTTAGTATATACTTTAGCTGTTTTCATTCTCATAAATTTTTTAGTAGCTACTTTGTAGAAATATTGCTGTATTATTTCTCTTATATGTTTAGTAAAAGTTTTAAGATTGGTATTTTTCTATTAATTCTGCAGATCGATATTATAAAGGTCTGATAATTGCTACACTTAATCGTAGTATTGAAATCCTTTTTTCCATATATTAATGAAAAGAGAGCCTGTTGATCTTGGAAAATCAATACTTTCTTATTTGATTTTATAGTAGAACCTGAAGAATTTTATAGCCATAATGTGCTTAAAAGATAATCAATTCAGGTCTATATAACATGATTCATTAAACGTTGAAGTTGCTACTTAAAAACCTTTTCTTGAAATTAATCTCATGCTTGATTCTATTCTGTTCAGAACTCCAGTTACTCCTTTTTGAATACTTCATGGTACTAAGTCTCCTCCATATTCTGCTTTATGTAATGTAAAAAGACTGCATAGAGTTTTAAAATGTCAAGAAGCCACATTCTTATATCTCATTAGTTAAAAAACAGCTTTTTTCATTGCAACTAAATACTTGATCGCGACTTCTCTGCAATGAGGATTCAAGTTCTTCTTCTAATCTAGCATTACTTCTAAATATGTTATTTGTTCTTTTTAAATAATTGGTTAATTATCTAATCATAAATTTAAATTTTATTATTTATAATGTTTCTTTAAAATTTAGATGTGTTCAGATTTGATAAATTTGATCTTTAAGTGAGTTTATGTAAAAATCTTACTTGTTTCATTTATTAACTCCTTCATCTTCTTTGCAGTTTTGGAAAGAAGAATCAAATCATCTGCTCATCGTCTGCATGCGAAGCTAATACTCCAACCCTGGCATTTGAATCCCAATTAGGTACTTTTACTTTCCAAATATCTAATTACTGTGTCATAATACAACAATGCTAAAACTGGTTCATGCTCACTTCCTTACATAACTCCATTGTTGTATTATAATGTTCTGGTGTTCTTTCCATCTATTTTAAATGAAGAATTTAGGTTTTTGTAAAACAACTCTAGGGCTTTTATTAGTCCAATGGTAATTTAACTCTCTTTAATTGATCTAATAAAAGTCTTCTTTCTATTGAGTCAAACATTTTTTCAACGTCTATCAGTGTTGCTATCAATTTAGTCTTACCTTTAGCACATTTCCGATAGTTATCAATTATTTGTTATATTATTCAAATTTATTAAGTTGTTTATCTGTTTTTCATAAATCCCATTTATGAAGGGTGAATCAAATTTCTCTAATAAATAAGATTGTATAGTCTTTTTGTTAAAGCTTTATCATATAGTTTTATAATAAAATTAATAAGAGAAATAGGTAGTCAATTTTTCCAATCATCTTTATTTCCTTTTTAAATATTGGAATTTTGTCAATGTATATAATTCCTAAGGGATTTTTCCAAATCTTAACATATTATTCAGAAAAGAGTGAAGAATTATTAACACATATTATCCACAATATTTCAGAAGTTCG
Organism: Loxodes magnus; assembly: GCA_946699065.1. NCBI lineage: Eukaryota > Ciliophora > Karyorelictea > Loxodida > Loxodidae > Loxodes > Loxodes magnus. Next base: position 29,536 of record CAMPDV010003517.1, on the reverse strand, counting down.
CTTTTTATTCTGTCTGAACCAGCTGCTTTTCCATTCGTAATTTCAATTATAATTTCTTGTATGGTAAAAAGATAAAATCCTTATAAATATGAGAGTTGATAATCTTTAACTTCTTAAATACTATATTATATTTTATCTATTTTTTAATTACTAAGATTTATTTATTATTGAGTTAGATTAGGATGTTTGTTAAAAATACAATTCTCCCATTAATTAATGGATTTATTTTTGATTTCTTAATTAAATTTCATTTAATTCATTTTTTAGGGTTTTTAATTTTTTTAGTATGTGAAAATATTTCTTTAGCATCTTAATTTAGAAGTAAAAATTTCTTTTTTGTTTATTTTTTTAAACTTTCACAAAATATACTTGAAGTTTTTTCAAATTTGTTTCGCTGTTTCATGAAGATTAGATACTTATTAATTTATTCTTCCAGAATAATGTGTGCTTCTTTATATACTGAGTTAGCCCTTTTAAACCTACATATTTCTTAGTAAGATCTTGAGGAAATTTGTTATAACTTGAGTCTGTAATAAAGGATCCTAATGTTTAATAAGCATTGTATAGATGTTATTTTTGATAAATTCATATTAAACTTAAAGATTATCTTAATCTACCAAAAAGAATTCTAGATAAGTTTGCAGGGATATCTGAATATTTTTGACGATATATTGCATTTTATAACCTATTTATTTTATATTTCCTCAAATTCTTGCTCATCTTCAATTAATCCCACATAAAATTAAGTTTTGTTTTATAAATCAATTTGCAGAAAAAATGTATTTTTAAGCTATAATATCATCTTATCACTGTTTATCTTATAAAAGAATTGTTTTAAGAATTAAGTTTTTATCTTTAAATAATCTAGTAATTTTCAGTTATATCTTACTTTATGAATAAATATAATTGCAATCTTTAAAACATCAATCAAATAGATCAATGAACAATAAATAACGACTATTTAATTAGAAAATGAATATGAAAACATTTTAATTTAATTTCTTGATAAGATCTTTAAATAAGAGCTTAATCTTTTAAAAATCATATTTATTAAACCACTTTAGAAGTTTTTATGTTTATGAATATTTAGTTTCTTAAATTAAAAAATACTATATTGTATATTAAATCAAACATTTATTAAAGGAATGCTTAAATTATAAATTATAAATTAATTGTCTAATAATTTAGAATATAACAAAAATAGCTCATTATTAAGGTTATTTATGAAATTGTGTACTATTAGCATTATCGGCTTAGTAAAAACTTTGCTTTTTATTATGCTATATATGTTTCAATTTATATTGTACAAAATATTTCCCATTTTTTATAGATATAATTATAATAGTTATTAAATTACGCTTTTTATATGATTTTAATTAATACAAAAGATTAAAACTTTTCTTTTAACCTTTTTCGATATAATGAAGGTATATTGATTTCTTAATTACTTACACTTTTATTTTGGTAATTCTTATTATTTAATATTAGAATATAATTTTATTCTTATTTTAGATGGAAATATAAGATACTTTACAAGAAAGTTAAGATTTTTATGGTTTTGCATATATTCAAATTATTTATATAGTTTACTAGCAAATGTTTTTTATATGATAAACAATCAATCAATTTTTTTAAGTTTTCAACTTTAATAAAATAGCTTCATTAGGAATTCAATTTTAAGATTAAATAAATAAAATCGATTTTCTACATGCACAGTAGATATATTTAAGTTGCTTATAATCAGAAAGTTTGTCTTTAAAGCTTTTCTTTTTAATATTACAAAATGATAAAAATTTTAAAGATAAAAAAATATTTAATATAGAAATTTTCTTAAAAACTTGTTTTTCTCTTCTAAATTAACATCTTTTCGCAAAATAAAAAATATATAAATTAGTCGTAGTAAGCTCTTTTCAAAGCACTTTTGCTTATCTTTTTAAATTTTTAATGTTTTTCTTATTATTATAATAAAGCACACATTTTTAAACTTGATTAATAATTTTTTATTTATATATTTGATATAGATAGGTTAGATAATTATTTAAATCCTTGCTTAATTAATTTTTTGGATTCTTTGTAGATTGGCCTAAAATTTATTATTACAGATTCATTATACCTCATTTTTTCTATTTGACTGTTCATGTTTTTATAAATGGATTTTTAAACTCCTTTTAGATTAGTTTTTTAATTTCGCAATACCTATTATAAAAGAAAACTTTAAGCACTCTTATAGAGGTTTTTTTTACTAATTTGTTTCTCCCTAAAATTGTCATTTATTTTTTTATATTTAAATCTTAAAAGTTATTTAAAAAAATTTTCAAATCTTTTAAAATTATATCCCTTTAAGAAAAGGATTTATCCATCCGAAAATCTTTTGTAGCGTATAACTCAGAGCGAAAAAAGGATAATTTTTTCACGATTTCATGGTTTATTTTATTATATCTCCTTTTTTATTGAGATTTTTTCATTTAAGTAAATTCTTATAATATTAAATATTTTTAAAGCTTTCATTTAATCGAAAAGAATTTCAAAATTTTTCAAATCAAAAAATTTTCCTAACAAAAAAAATATTTATTATTTTTACAAAATAACATTTCAACAAAAAAGATTTCCAAATTATACTTTAATAAAAAAAAAAATTTTATACCTATTTTCCTCAAAAATTTTTTATATTTGGAATTTTTTCTTGAAATTTTATTCCTATTTAGGATTTTTTATCCCGAAATCAAAAAATTTATTCCATCCCAGAAATCTTTGGTAGTATAAAACGCTGAGTTAAAAAATAATTGTTTTTCATGAAATTTAAGCTCTAAAATTGAAAGATAAAGATAAATAAAAAACTTAATATCAGAAAATTTTATTTTCCAATCGGAAACGAAACATATAAAACATTAAAATTAAAATTTATTATTGAACTTAAACACAAGAATAAACATATTTAAATATTTTTACTAACATATAACTTAAAAAATTAAATTAGCATCCCAAAATTCAAAATTTTTTTAGTTTTAAGTCTATTTTAAAAAAATCCCCTTTTTTACATGTTAAAAAAAATGTATCCCGTCCCAGAAATATTTATACAAAAAAGTTTTCAAAAAATTCCTTAAAAAAATACAAAGGTTTTTAAAATAAATTTCAAAATTTTATTTTCAAAACCATTTTAGATAACTATTTTCAAAATTATTTTAGAAACGTTTTTAAAAGAAATTTGAAAACTTTTTTAAAAACTACTTTCAAAATTTTTATTCCAATTTAAAAATTTTTAATTCCGAAATAAAAAAATTTATACCGTCCAAATATTTCCTCTAATGCTAAACGCCGAGAAAAAACAAATTGTTATTTTTGAAATTCAAACTCTTAAATTGAAAAATAAAAATAAAATTTACCAACATAAAATTTGTTTCTAATAGGAAACATAACATATTAAACATAAAATTTTAAATTTTATAATAATAAATAATAATAATTAGTAATAAATAATAATATTAAATAAAAATAATAATCAATAATAATCAATATTAAATATCAATCATAAAAAATAAATAATAAAAAATTTAATTTAAAATAAAATAAATAAAATAAAATGAAACACTTAAATATTTTTTAAATAATAATCAATATTATAAACTAACTTTGCCCTTATAAATAATATTTTAACTACTTTACAAAAAAAATTGAAAATTTTTTATTTAACTTGAAATTTAAAAAAAATCTAAAAATAAATCTATAAAATTTTATAGAATAAAATAAAACTTAAATTTATTATACGTCTTCATTTACCAAAATTATATTTAAAATATTTTTAAACATAATCACTTATAATTCACATACTTTCACTAATTTCAATAATCTATATTATTTACTCAACCTTTTTATAAGCCAAGAATATTTAAGAATATACAAATTTTAAATAAATATAAAGTAAACATTTCATATTAAAACACATTATTACCATTAACATTCATTTAAATGCATAACTAACAATTTATATCTTTAATCGTAAAATTTAATTAAGTCAAATTATAAGTTACTCAACTCAAAACCCTCCACTTTCTTATCGTCTCGTCACTAGCTCCCGATACCAACCATCTATTATCAACACTCAATGCTATAGAAGATATATACGATGTATGCCCTTGTAAAGTCTATATACACTCACCCTTATCAAAATTTCATATTTTGATTGTACTGTCCCATGAACCAGAAAATATAACACTTGAATCAACACTTAACTGAATACTACGTACAGTATCTGTATGACCTTAAAGAGTACGAATACACTAACCAGAAGAGAAGTCTCATATCTTAATAGTCCTGTCATCCGAGCCCGATATTATATACCTATTATCCTTAGACACCATTACCGATCTAACTAATTCTGAATGTCCAGTAAGAGTTCGCACAAGCTGATCAGTCTGGAAATCCCAGATCTTTATAGCGTTATCACCAGATCCTGATATAATATATCTAGAGTCATAGGAGATTACTACCGAGTAAACATATGAAGTATAACCCGTTATAGTTCTTTGGAGAGCACCAGTCTATAAGTTTCAGATCTTTATGGAGTAATCATAAGATGCTGATACGATATAGCTAGAGTCAGGGGAGATTACTACCGAGAAAACATGAGAAGTATGTCCCGTTAAAGTTCTTTGGAGATCACCATTGTGGAAACTTCATATCTTTATGGTTTTGTCATAAGATGCTGATACGATATAGCTAGAGTCAAGGGAGATTACTACCGAGTTAATAGGAGAAGTATGCCCCGTTATAGTTCTTAGGAGAGTATCTGTCTGGAAATTCCAGATTTTTATCGAATATTCAGGATATCCTGAACCTGATACAATTCAATTCAGATCACTTGATATGGAAACCGAGCAAACAGGCGAAGTTTCATAAATGACATAGTCTAAAAAATATTAAAGAAATACCTTTACTTTGGTCATAACTGATCTTATTTATTAGTTTTGAAAAACATAAGTTGGGCAGAATTTCATACTTAAAATGAAGTAGAGATATTTTCCCTAAAATGTGGTTTCTCGCTCTTAAGTGTTTTCTTAAAAAAATACATTTAGTAAATTGGTTTTCTTTTTTTTCCATTCCTTTTTTCACCATTTTAATTTTTATAACTTACTTAAATAAATATTTAATTAAAATAACTCAATGAATTTTACTTACTTAATTTCAATACAATTAAATAATTAAATAATTTATTAAGCAATACTTATAAGTATCTTATTTCTTAAGCATTGATTTAAAAATTCAAAATTTTTTCTTAAAACAAGACAGATATTAAACTAATAGTGTACAAACTTTTACATCTTTAATTATTTTATTTCTTTTTACTTTTAAATAAAAGGATAAATTATTATATCAAAAGTTTTATAACGAAGAATTATATCCTTATTATAATAACTTTAATATACATTTAATTACAACTTGTTTGTGCTTTAAATCAAAAACTCTTAATAAGAAAATCTTATTTCGTTGTAGTAATTTTAAATAATAAATAAAAAATTACAATTTTTTAAATCTACAGTTATTAATTATTATTTTTCTCTTACATTTAATCAAAAAAATTATTTCTTCAAGCTTTTCGTTATTAAAAAAAATCAAAATATTTAAAATAAACTTTAATATGTTTAATTATGTCTATTAAATACTTCAAGTTATATCCATTTAACTTTATTAGTTATTAATTAAATTTAATATTTCTTTAATTTATATATTAGATTAGTTATAATTAATACATTTAGATAACTTTCTCTTTAATAGAAAACTAATATTATATTTATTATTTATGTTATTTTTGGAATTATCATTTCAAATTATTAATACCTAAATTTTTTACTTTATATTACACTTACTTCTTTTCTATTATTCTATACTAATCTATATTATATTATTACCACTATTAATACTCTCTTTCTTAAAAAAAGTTATTTGCTATTAAGAAATTATAAGCTTTCAAAAAAGAAAAAATATTTTTACTATCTTCTATTATTATTTTCTGAATTAATAGAAAGAGTTTACTTAGCATAAAATGTTCTTAGTAATAAGTATGAGATAATATAAATATTAGATTAGCTAACATAATTTATTTAAAACTTATCTAATAGATTATTATTTACTCTTAATACATTTTATTAGTCTACTATTATTCTATATCTTTCTCTTCCTAATCAACAATTCTTCATGTTTTGCTTTATAGCACATCATAATTTATTAACCTTATACAAAAGATTAAAACATAAAAAGATGATATAGATAATTATAGAATTATTTGAAGCTGAGACATTAAAATGAACTAAACTTTTAGCTTATTTTAATTTTCCTAAATTTAAATTATATTTATATATTCCTTTTTATTAACTATTTTTTGTAATTAACTTTTGTTTGGAAAACTGATAAACAGGTACATTTTATAAAATGTTTAGTGTTAATTTATCTAAGTTTAAAATTTTAGTGAATATAAGAATATATTAAATTTAAAGTATTAATGATACTAGTTCTATAAAGCATTTAGGTAATTATATGTACTAGAATAAATAGTAAAGAGAAAACATTATTCTTTTATATAACTAAATAAAAAAAGCTAGCTTAAGTCTTCAATAGAATCAGTTATTCATATATCTAAAATCCTCTATTTATCTTAAAATCAAGTGTTTAATATATTATAACCTCCTTTACTAACTTATTTAGTAATATTAATTCATAAAAATTTAAAAGAAAAATTCCTTTTTACTTTAACTGTACTTGCGAATAATCTAAGTACTTTAACTAGTTAAAGATAGTTTAATTAGAGACTAATAAGAAATTTTCTTATCCTCTAGATAAAATATTTAATAAAACTGTGATTGCATTTCTTATTAATGAAGAATAATATTTTAAATTAAAATAAAAATAAGGAAAATTTAATATTTTTCTTTTTGTTTAATAGAAATTTAAAATATTTTATTATATATAAAATCTATTAATATTTTATAAAAAACCAAAGTAAATGCAAAATAATTAATTAAATATAATTTAAAAAATATTAAGAAAATTTATAATTCTAAATGATATTTTAAATAAATATTTAAAATATTTTATTAATATTTAGATAAAACATATAATAAATTATGTAATCTAGATTTTAATTTTAGAAATGTAGTAAAATATTTTTAAAAGTTAAATGAAAAATTATAAGGAAAACTTAAGAAATTAAATTTTTCTATAAAAAATGAATATAAAATTTACTTATAAATTAATTGACACTATCAGTTTCTATTAAATTATTTAAAATTATTACTAAAAGAAAAATAAAGTATAAACTAATTATCTTAAAAATTAAAAAATTATAATTTAAAATTTTATATTTAACAATATTTGTGATAAAGATAAATATTAAAGAATATTAAAAATCTTACAAATCTAGCATCAATTGACTTCTAAATAAAGAAATTCAACATAAAAATAATTATTCATAGAAATTTTCAGTTTCAAAATATAAAAAATTAAAAATGTTAAAAATGTTAAAAAATTCTCTAACTCTCATGCTTTTTTTTATAATCAACCTATTCGAAGATAGGCTATTTTTACTATTTTTCATCCTTTATGGATGTTTATTATATATATTATATTAATTATAAAAATGGATATCGGCCGCATCAGTCAAACTAGTAGGTAATCTGGTGCAGTGTATACTGCATTGCGAGTAATCTCGCACTAGATGCCACCACAGAGAAGGGTGGATAAGCTCTGTTGAGACGTATCTAACTTACCCCGAGGGTTCTCTCTAGCAGTATGAAAGTTTGACTGACGGGCCTTCTATCTACCAACTTAATAACTATCTCTTATTTGGACCTTATTCAAGAAGACTGAAGCATTTGACTCAAGATTTTAGAATAATTTTTAATAAGAAGATTTCCCATTTGGAGAAGCTGACATAACTCATTGGACCTCTAGAATTTAACAAGAATCATGAGAACATTTTTAAATATTAAATATTAATATTGAAAGGGCTGCGCGCCATCGAGGTGCTACGTGCTCTATAATCATTTTTATTTATTTATTTATTTATGTTAAAATTACTAATTTTTTATTAGTTTCAAATTTAAACTTCTGCTTAAGTGTAAATTTTTCAATATTTGAATAAATAAGTAAACATTATTTAATTTTATTTAAATATTAGCATTCTACTTTATATATTAAGTAAAGTAGAAAAATTAATTAAAATTTTGAATTAAAAGCATATTTATTTTTTAATTTTATTGATTAAAATAAGCCTATAAATAAAAAAATATGAAACTCGGAACATTTTTTATTAAAAGGAGAGTTGAAGATTGCATAAGAACAATAGATATACAAATAAAGCAAGATTAAATTTTTTGATACATTTCTATTAAAAAAATAAAATATAAATTATAGTAAATTTTAATATTATTCTTGTTTATTTAAAAGCTTTATATTATTTAAATTTGCTAATTAAAATTAAAATTTATACAATAAATAGACAAATATAGAATTCACTAGTTTTTAATAGTGACTCTTCTTTAATTAATTTCAAAGAAGCTGCAAATTCATAGGAAAAGCATAGGCAGGCGCAATAAAATCTCCAAACGAAAGATTTGGAGTAACTACAAATTAAATAAGTAAACCTAATAATGAATTTATTAAGGAAAATACTTAAAAATTGTAGTTAAAAACTGGAAAAAAATTCATGCGCGTCCCATTAAAACTACTTAGGAACTTTCTTCAACGTGGATATTAATTGTAGCGTATTATTAAAGTGAAATCAACCTATAAATTGATGAACAGATTAACCGCCTAAAATAATACCGCGAAAGATACGAAACAATTACCTAAGAAATATTTCTAAAAATAAGATATTATCCTAGATAGTTAGAATTCTAAATATATACATTCAAATTCTAATTAAAATATAGATATCCTTTTATGGAAGTCAAAAATAACATAAGTTTAAGATTCAATTTTGAATAATAGTAATTAATAATTCTATTAAATTTCAAATAACTAAATTAGTCAGAAATAAAACAATATTACTAATCTTGATAATTCAAATAATTATTATTTATCTGATCTTCAGAGCAAACAACCTTAAAATTAAACGGCTGATTTAAGAGATGTAATATATAATCAAATAATTAATTAGTCTAATGAAAACTTATATACTTTAGAAATAAAAGAACTTAAACTCAATATATAAATACTAATAGATAAGAACCAATAATTAAATGAAATGCTAATTAATATAAAAGCAAAATATGAACGAGATATTGAAACACTGATAAGTAACTAAGAAATATCCAAAATATATTATAAAACTTATATAAATAAAATTTATTAGCTCTGATCAATTTCACCAAAAAAGTTTGCTGATATAAAGCTTAAGAAAAATAAGACTGTAAGATTTACTTTAAGTTTGCAATCCGTTATCCTTGGGAACTCGGATCTTTTCCTTAAATTTAATCTCAATATGCAAAGTGCTTAAATTCTAAAAATCTAGAAGAGAAACTTTAAGTTTGCAATCCGTTATCCGCGAGAGGTCAGATCAATTGTCAAAATTTGAACTGAGAAGCGAAAGCTCTTAAATACTAAAAGACCGTAAGAGAAACTTTGATTTGGTATCCGTTTATCGTTAAATGCTCTGATCAAATTCTCCAAATTTGAACTGAGAATCGAAAGTGCTGAAATAATAAAAAACTGTAAGAGAAACTTAAGTTTGGAATCCGTTAATCATTTATAGCTCTTTTCAAGTTTTTAAAAACGAGACAGGTAAGTTATAAAGCTTAAGAACAAAAGACTGTAAGAAGAACTTTAAGTTTGCAATCCGTTATCTTTCGTGCTCGGATCTCTTTCTATAGTTATATCTGAATATCGAAAGCGCGGAAAATAAAAAATGACTGTAAGAAGAATTTTAAGTTCGGATACCGTTATCCTTGAGAGCTCTAATCAAAATCTCAAAAAAGTCTGTGTAGAGTTAAAGCTTATGAACTTTAAGTATGGAATCCGTATCCTTTAGAGCTCGATTGTTTTCTAAAGCATAATCTGATTATCGAAAGTGCTGAAATCTAAAACACTGTAAGATGAACTTTAAGTTTTTAATCCGTTATCCTTGAGAGCTCTGATCAAGTTCTCAAAAAAAGTATAGGTAGAGGTAAAGCTTAAGAACTGTAAGACTTTAAGAAGAACTTTAAGTTTGTAATCCGTTTTCTAGATTGTTCTGTTCTTTTTCTCAAAATACGTCTGAGTTACGATAAGCGTAAGTACTTAAAGAATGAAAGTACAACTTATTCTATAGACTCCGTTTCATTTGAGATCTTTGGTTTAGTTCTAAAAATTTTTGTCGGGATATACTTGAAAAACTTAAAAATTGAAAGATGAACTTTGACTAAAAACTCCATTCTGTTTCATATTTATATCCAGTTCTAAAAATTATTATTAATAAATTTTAAAAGCTGAAGATTTTATGTTTGAACATTAAGTTTAAAACTGTTTTTTCTTGATAGCTTTGGTCTAGTTCTCAAAATGAGTCTCATTATGATAAAGCTGAAGTTCCTAGAAGATTGTAAGTAGGACTTTGAATAAAAACTCCATTCTGCCCTGTCTAAGGATTTTCACACTCTCATTTTTTTACCATATTCTTACTTAAGATTTCTTAGAAATGCTAAATAATTTCATTTGTTTGCATTTCTGCTAGAATGAGTCTTTGGTTGTAATTCTTTTCTTCTAAAATTTTTTAAATCGTTAACTTTTTCTCTTTTAACAGTTCCGAGCTTTGTATTCTCGTCTATTTTTTTCTCATTCTTTTCTTCCTACATTCTAAAGATTTTCAAAGAGCTTTAGTCTTAGTAAATGTTCTAACTTAGCTACTTTTTTTGATATTAAGATTAGTTAAAGATTGTGTCCCTTTTTTAGTGCATTGCTCCTAGTAGTTTTTAAAGATTTTAGGATAGAGATGTTTTTGTTATTTATAGAATAAAAAATGTGATTAAGTTGTAAAGCTGGTTGGTTTTTTAAATTTAGCAAAATGTATTGGTGCGGATTGTAGATAGGTACTTGATATAAGAGGTTAATATTGTAGTATGTATGTAATGATAGATATTTGAATTTATAATGGTTAATTATAATTTTTGATGGTAACTGTTATAAATTACCTTTATAAGCTTTTTTAATCTAAATAATAATAAAAATGTAAGCGTTACCAAAATGCTTAATCTGCTAAGAAGATTACAACTTAACTAATGCTCTTCCAACTGTCTTACCTTGTGGACATATTTACTGTGGTTTGTGTTTGAATACTCAGTTCTGATTATAAGGCATAATGTAATGTCCTATTTGTTAAAAAGGATTCCATTTTAGATTTGAAGACTTACCTTAAGAAAGTGATTTAATAAGAATGATATTTTAAAACTAATAATACATATAAAAGATTTAAGATGCTAGATAGAAATTAAAAGAGATAAGGAAGTAAATTATGCAAAAATCTAAAACCATTACAACCAAATTATCTAACATTACTAATACTCTCATTATACCATATACTAATATCATCCAATACACTACCATTAACTACAACTAATAACACTAAAATATTATACAATCATCCTAATTCCCTATTTACTAATATCTAAAACCAACTCAAATCCAAACTATAACAGTCTAACTATATTCCACTATATAACCACCTTTAGTACTAAACCCTAAATTAACTTCAAATTATATCACACAAATAAGAAACTAACTATAATACAATACAAAGTAACAACAGTTAAACACTAAACAGACTAATTAACATAAACTAACCTAGTAGCAACATTTTATTCAATCTAACTATATTCACTTTTTTAATTACTATATTTAAAAATTAAGTTTATTTAATATTTAAACTGAGAAATTACGATAAGTCTAAGTTTAAATTATAATTCCAGTACTTAGTTAAAGTATAGAATATGAAAATAAGTTATATTTAATTGGAGGATATAACTAAAATTAAAAGAAAGGAATAAAAGAAACTTGATAGTTCGATTTCGAAGGTAATAATACAAAACTTAGTGATCTAAATGAGGGAAGATATTAATTTGGAATAGCAGCAGCTTAAAATTATCTTTATGTGGTTGGAGGATTGACTAATAATTATCAAAGGTTATAATCAGTAGAAAAGTTAAAGATAGGAAACTAAAGTAAATGATAAAAATGCTCTTAATTTCCATTCTTAATAATAGGCTAAACTTTAGTAGTAGATAAAGATGAATAAAACATTTATTCAATTGGAGGTGGAAATTATAAAGGATAAACTTTAAAAGATATATGAAAGTATAGCATATAGAATGATAGATGGAGTAAGTAAAATTTGAATCTTCCTGAAGCTGTTGCTTATCCTATAGTTTCTTTAGAGCCTTTTGTTGTAATCGGAGGTTGAAAAAATGGTTCTACTAAAGAATATTCAAGAAGAATATATAAAAGAAACAAAGAATAATGGCAATAAAGTTAAATTTTTAAAGATGTCTTTGCTTTAACGGAGATGAAAATAAGAGGTGTCTATGGATATGTTTTTGCTTCTGAATAGGAAAGAGTTTCAATAATGAGGATTGATTTAGAAAAGTTGAGCTATAGAAGTGTTAAAGGGGATAACTGAGATAATAATAATATTGATATGATTAATATTATTGATAATAAATATAGTTTTATATGTAAGTAGTTTAAATATCTATAGTAAATATGTTACTACTTATTAATATGGTTAATCTATACTTATTAATGTTGTATTTTTATAAGTTTTTTTGTATGTTTAAGTGTATATATGATGTTGATATGGTAATGTAGTTATAGCTATATAGTTGACAATAAAGATTATTTTCCTTACTAGCTCTTTTTAAAGCTGAAATAAATAAAGAATCAAATTTTATCTAAACATCTTTAAAAATCTATTATTCAAATATTATCATTATTCAGATACTAACATACAGCTTATAACATACCAAAACATATTCAACAATGTCAAAAAACTATCTTTAATATATCTTATATTTAAATTATACAAGTACAGATTACTATTTATCTAATCAAAACTATAATCAAATTATCATTAACCTATATCTAAATACAAGTCATTATTACTATCATACACTCTAAAATACATACTTTAATACCAACTACTAAACTTTCCTATACACATATATCAAATCAGGCCATTATAACCCCTATACTTTTGATAAAAGTTCAATCATAATAAATAAATTATAATAAATAACAACGTACACTTGTGTGATAAGCCTTACTTATTTGAGGGTTCTCTCGATCGGTACCAGAATCTAACTAGGGTGCTGAAGTCCAGGTCTCAGAGTAATCCTGCCTCTTTGTCGTTTATCTGGTTAGGAATTGGAAAAACCTTAAGACATGACTGAGACAAATTATATCTTTAAGTAGAAAAATTAAATTAGATTGTGAAATTTGACACAAGAATTGGATTTTATTCTATTCCCTTTTAACTTTAGCCTTCGGAAAGAAATACAAGAATTTTGAGAGTAAAGATAATAAATTTTTATTTAAAAAACTGAAAAAAAAGTGACCAAAGAGATCAGACGAAGCAAGAAATATTTCTAGACTATTTTAAAATCCAAATTTGGTTTTTTTATTAATCTTGGTGAACCTAATAAAGGTAGAATCACGTTTATTTATTTATCTTTAGAAGCATTCTCATCAGATTATTAAATCCTAGACTCCTTATACTTAGCAGATAAAACTTCCCTTTTAAATTTAGTCTTCTAGGTAATATTCAAATTAATATTTACTTCTGTGATATTTGATTTTAGCTTAGAAAAAGATGTAAGAGAGTAGAATTTACATAATTAAAATTTTAAGTTGTCTAAAAGTAGTGTAATATATTACTTAGTAGCACATGAAGGTTAATTGAACCAGCTAAATATTATGAATAATCCTTGAATTAAATTAAAAGTTCTTATGAGTCTGAGTAGAGAGTAAAGATCTCCTAATGGCAGTGTATCAGGAAAATATTGAGACCTTTGGCATTATGAAAAGGCTCTTATGTAGTAGAATGTATTCCTGATATTGATATTTTTGTAAGAAGAGGAGTGGTCACTGTAAATAATCCTTTTGAATTCATAAATTATGGAGTAAAAGCGTTATAGATTTGTCCTTCTGTTTAAAATTAGACTTTTCAACAGTGCTCTATGATCTTAAAATAAGTCTGAAAGCTCTTTTGAATTAAAAGCATCTTTTTGAGAAGTAATGATATGGTAAGTTTCCACAGCAAATTAGGATAAAATTAAAATCCTAATTCTTATTAAGAAAATAAAGAATTTCTCAGGATAATTGATTTGGAAGGTTCTTAATTAAAGTATATTTATCCTATATAAAATGTATATAGGATAATTTAAAGTTCCAACAATTAACAGTGATAAATGTTTTAAAAGTGTAAGAAGTCTTATTATCTAGATTCTGGTTATCAGTCAATAAAATTAAAAATTGCAAAGCTTTTCTGAAATATTCTAAAAAGAATGCACAAGACGCTTCTAAGTTAAGCTGTATGTTCAGTGGAAGAAACAATTTAGACGGTTCCAAAAACATTACTGCATCAGGCGTGTAGGGGAGCAGAAATTAATCATGATTATCCAAAAGAAAGTTTATAGATTTATCCTACTTGGAACAAAATGAAGGTTTTTAGTTAATTTTTAGTATTTAGATTTGAAATAAGAATGGTTACTTGGTATTTAAGATAGATTAATAACAATTTTATAACATAAGCTTCCTAATTTGAACATAAGTTATTAAAGAATTAAATATATTAATTAAAAGTAGGTAAATTATTGCTTAAGGGGTATAAAAATAAAGATTGGCTTTTAAAATTTAATTTAATTTAATTTAATCTAAATAAATTAGGCGAAAAATAAAGTTTAACAAGTTTGGATTCAAAAATTAGATAGATATAACTTATATTAATTATTGAAATGATAGATAATTAATTAAATATATAGCTTTTATATATTATCGTATAAAGAAAATAATCAGTTTAGTTTTATTTAATGTAATAATTCTTAAGCTTTCTAAGTTAAGCTTATATCATATAAAAGTTAAAGATATCTTAAAATCTTATTGATATAATTGCCTGGCTTATTCTATTTATTCCTTAGACTAATTACACTTCAATATTTAAACTTTTATTTTAGTATTATTTAACTTTTTAAGTCTCATTTCTGTTTCAGTATTAAGTTCCACTTACGAAGCAATTTTATCTAGCATAGTTTTTACCTTTAAATAAAAATCTGCTAACTTATTTTAATATCATGCTTTTAAAATCTCCTTTACTTCTGTTTGACTGTAGTAGAATCTTACGAAAAAGCATTTTCTCCACTAAATTGAAAAAAAGTCTATCATTGATATTTAAAGGTATAACTGTAAATCTAAATTTAAAGACTCCTTAGTCTAAATTTTAAGCATTTGCTTACATTATTTGGTTACCTTAAACAGCTTAAGCAAACTCATGGATTTAAGAAGCAAAAATAATTTTCCTAATTTTGTTTGCTGAAAGATATTAAGTTTCAGCTAAGAGTCAATAAAGCCAAAATTTTATACGAGACACTAAATAAAAATTTGAGAAAGAGCTTAGAAACTAGCTATCTAAAATGAATGCAAACGATACTTTTCATATTTATAAGGACAATAAGCTATTTTGGCTAAGAGGAGATAAAGATGTTTTGCCATAAAGATAATAAATAGGATGATAAGGTATTAGAGATACTAAAGGGATAAATATTATCTTTTACTGGTGCTTTCTGAAACTAATAAATAGTAGATATAATCTAGAATAAATATAAATGGTGTGATATAGATTGTAGTTTAATAGGAGTTAAATGTGGTAGATAATGTTAATCTGTTATATGAATAGAAAGTTGGTTAGTAAGACATATTAATGAATGATATGTTTTACATGTTTATAAATTAGGCTTAGATACTATTGCTCCCTATCTACATGAAAAGGAATAGATAAGGTTAGCTCTGTATTATATGGAATTGTATTTTGGAATAACTTTGATGAGGATTGTAGGTGTGGACTGATTTGATATAGTATTAATAAGTTGATTCTTTGAACTTAAGATTAAATTAGAAGTTATCTTGCTTAATTAACCTCTCTTAAGTATTTAAGATTAATTAAAATTAATCTAAACTTCTTAATTAGTCTCAACCAATACACTATAAGGATAAAACCACTTTACAACACCATTCATTATCAATTCAAATCACTACACCAATATCATACCATACAGTTTAACTGCCTCCAATTAATTACTCTAAAACTATCTTACATCATAACCAAATCTATAGCATACACACACCAACTAACTCAAAACTAATTTTTAAGAACTAGCATACAACTAAGACTAACCATTAGAAAGCTTAGTCTCTTCTTAAACAACAGAAACTAATTAATTAGCCAACTAATATTAGGCTACAGCTCATTACTGATAGGTCTCTTAGTAGCTTAGTAGAAATAAAACTAAGAGATTAAGAGTTAAGATAGCTTTATTTAATCAAGTAATGCTAATACATTTTCTGAGAACACTTCTTTAGATGTTAATAGACCTTAAAGAAAAGCTCTTAGCAAATCATAACAGATAGATGCTTCAAACAAGATTGAATAAGTAGAGTAAAGAGAATCGTAGTTTAATACTTTGAATAGTACTGCAATCTGTTCTTATGATATTCAATCTGTAAAATAAAGTTAGAAGTTGATGAGGGGGAAAAAGCCTCTTTAGTGAAATAATAAGGTAATAAAAAAGTTAGTTAAACCAGATTTAAATTTAAGCAGAAAAAGGATAGATAAATTATTTATCTTATTAGGCTAAAAATGATAAGTTTGCTTAAAGACACTTAAAAGAAGCTAAATTTATAGCAGCTACAACATTAATTTAATAGCTTTTAATCTTTATTTTTAAGAAGTTCTAATTAAAGCAATATAAAAGAGAATAAAACAATAAGCTTAATAAAAGAAATAAGTCTTTATCTATAACAGATAGGTAATACTAGTATAAAGCTTTATTAAACAAACTTAACTTTCAAAACATAAGAAACAGAAAACATTCAAGTACTTTACATTTTTAAGAAGTAGGAATAAAACCTAGTTATCAACTATAATTTACCAAAAATTTAAGACTTACAAAATAATAGTAGTTTCTGAGTACAAAATTAGATATAATCACAAAAAACCAACTAATTGAAAGATGTAAAATAAACTCTAACAAATTAGCAGAGATTGAAGGCTTAACAAAGGCATATCAATGAAGACCCGAATAAATAAAGGCAAATTAAATTTCATCTAAGTAAGGTAACGGATTCTATATTAAACAATGTCTAAATAAGTTTTGCTATAAGATAATAGATTTAATAAGAAAATTATAAACAGCTAGAGCAGCAAATAGTTATTGAACAATTATGAATAGCTTCAGCTATATAATGCTGAATAAACAAATTAGAGATTACTAAAACAAAATAAACTAAAGAGATAGTTCTAGGTAGAATGAACGTGAGTTTTAATCTAATGAGGTTATTTAGGCTATCTCAAGAGTTTCAAGCGTGAAACTTTTCTTGCATTTTTGTTCAAGATCGGTGTTCTGCAATCTGTATTTTTGAGCTCAGTATTTTAATGGAGAATTTTCTTTGATTAGTAGAAAGTTTGTTCTTGATCTTGAAAATAAAAATCTGTCTAAGCAATAGAATATAGCGTACACGTCTTTAAATGAATATTGCTCAGCATTTTTTGATCTTTGTACTGCTATGAAAGAGTTGAATTTTGCTGAGTTGTATTTAGTAGGGAAGAAAGAAATTAGTAATTTCTTTTTATCCTTAATTAGTCTTTCTATTTAACCATAGTCTCTATATGATGATACTAGTTTAATACTGAGTACTTAAATAATATTTATAATTGGTCTAAAATGAATGTTGGTCTGTATTTTGAACTATTGTAATTGTAATGATTGATAATAAAGCATTGTATTAAAGTTGTGGTTGTACTTAAACTGGTTTAAAGTGAGTTACTTGTTATTTAGAAAAAGGTTTTGTTGATTAATCTGAAAGATAGGTTCCATCAATAAGTAATATAGTTTATTCCATTCCTTTTATATCCTAATAAGTAAAATTAAGTTCTTATCATATTGCTTTTATTTAGTCTTATTCTTATTTTAATTTTTATCTTCTTAAATATCACTAAGTAAGCCTTAGTAGTGTAGCTTTGTTACATATCAAGAAAATCACACTATTTGGATCTAAGTTTGTCTCGTTAGGAATGATAAAAACATTAACTACCATAATTTTGCTATTATTTCCATTTTCTAATTTCTAAGAACTACTAACTAGTCAAATTGATCGTGATATAGTTAAGCTATTCCAGCTTTATCGCTTTTTCCGCTTATTAGAAACAATGAAGGACTGAACACCCATATCTTTCTTTCAGAAGGAAGTTTCTTTTAAATTTAAGAGAGGAGACTCTAGGAACTTAAAATAAGAATATGCTTCTTTACTTGTACTCTTGAGAAAAATGGCCTGAAAAAGGGCAAATTAAGAAAGTTGTAGAATGGTTATTTTGTTTGATAATATCCTAAGCATATATAGGTTCCAAATGATCTGCTTAGATAAGCTATCTATAGCTTTTATATCTATATTTTTGGTTAAACTTTTATAAATAAGTGATTTATTTTGGAAAAGTTATCTTTCATAAGAAAAGCCTTATCTGTTATATATAACTATCAATGATAGTAGTGATAGTTTCTTGAGGTTAAAAAGAAAGTTTGGTATAATGAGCCTTTATTAAGTCTTATACTTATAAAGGTAGAGATTTACCTAATATAATTGAAATAATTTAAGTTTGATTTAATGCTTATAGACTATATGGTTATTATGCTTTTAGGATATAATATTTTTTATTTAATTTAATAGTTTAATATCAATCATTAACTCTAGATACTTTCCTTTTATTTTACTAATTTAATCAACAACTGCTAAATTTATAGGTAATTAGGAGTATCAAATTAACTAGTGTAAACAATTAATTCAGATACAAATTATTCAGCAAAGGCATCTAGCTTTTAAATGTAACAAGTATAATACCTTTATAAACTCCTAGAATCAACACTATTTCAACCATACTTTTCAAACATTTCCTTTAACTTCCACTAACAAACGCTAGATACTAAATCAAACCTACTCAGATCCTCTTTATAACTGCAAGTCAGATCATTCTAAGCGAGGAGAATAGCTGTCATAGAGTAAATTACTATACAAAAGATTTACCAACTAAACTCTAAAGTCTCTTCCTCAATAATAACAAATAACTCAAAGAAGCTACTATCTAATCAGTTCTTAAACGACCAGGATTAATTTCAATCTTAAAGAATTGTAGATAAATAAGAACACAATAGTCTTAAAAAGAAGTTAAATCCTTATCTAACTAACTAAATTGCTTTATAAAGGATAATATATTTAAACAACAATAAACACCTTAAACCACTCTAGTTCAAACCAAAACTACTTTATGGTCAAAAGCACCAACACAAATTTGCAACAAGGCAAATCAACAATAGCCAAGCCAATTAAAAGTAAAAACTTTTCAAAACAAAGTAACGTTTCATAGATCTGAAGCTTGACTAATTAAAATCATTTACCAATCATTTTAAGGCAGAGGATACGGTAGTATTTTACAGTGCTAGGAAGGTGAAGATAGAGCAAATAATTAAGTAGAAGAAAACTTAATTAAAAGCTAGAAATTTAAATTTGGGAATGCTAAGATTAAAAGAAAATTTTCTAGTTCATTAGCATGATAAGAGAAGATAAATGCATTCAATATGAAAACTTTCTATCTCCATATGTATTTGAGGAGATAAAAAGTGCTAAGTATATAATTTAAAAGTTACAAAGTTAGTATTCTGAGAGTGGTGTAATATAAAATTAATTTTAAGCAGTTCAGTCTTAGAAAGGTTGTAGCTAGCATATAAGGAAAAAAATGTACTTTAGAATATCAATTAGGAAAATAGAAACTTAAAAGAGAGCAAATTAACGCTAGCAGAAGGGTTATAATACTTAGAGCAAGCTGAAGAGAAAAAAATCCAGAATATGATAAAAGCAAAGAAGCTTATGAAAAAAATGAGGAAAAAGAGAAATCTGAAGATTTTGAAAATATCGAAGGGAAAGAACAGAAATTATTGAAATTAATGAAAGTAGAAATAAACTGAAGATATTAAAAATACTGAAAATATCTAAGGTAAGCAAATAACTGAAGTAATTGAAAATAGTGCAGGTAGGGAAATAATTGAAGAAACTGAAAATAATTAAGATAGGAAAAAATCTGAAGAAAATGAAAATAATGTAAGTATTTAAGCTCAAGAATAGAATTAATTGCAATTCATCGAAGAAAAAAATAGTTAAGATAAAGTTTTGAAAAAGATGAGTTATAAACTTCAATCAGTGAAAAACCTTGTACAATTAAAATTAATACCCAAGGCTTATTTAACACAAATGGATTTCTAATTTATATGAAGATAAAGAAACAGACATAAAATATTCAATCTTCTTTTAGAACTCAAAAGAAAAAGATCATTAAGGATAGAAGTGAGCTAATCAACAAATTCCTCTGCAACATAGAATTTTCAGATTAACAGATAGATTTTATAAAATAGATCAGTCACATTATTTATGAGAATTCTCACAAGATAAACGACAAAGTCTGAAGTTCCTAGTCTATTATCAGAAGCACTTGTTTAAGATCAATCAGTAAAAAATTTTGATAGTAACACTGTATGAATAAGATCTTATGCTGCATTTACAAAGAGTTTACGAGGGTAGTGGACAAAGCTAGAAGAACATTTACGGCTACGCAGTAAGAATGCTAGAGTATACAAAAATATTCGAATATAAAGAATCCATGTGTTGATATTTTTAGCAAATTATGTTTATTTATTATTTACACATCTTGAAAGAAAATAAGATACAGCATTTTTAAAATTGGTGCTAGCATATTAAAGTCAACTAATTAGTCTCTTTAATTCTAAGTATAATTAAGTAGTCAAATATAGCTTAAATTAATAAATTGAAGTTTCAAGTCAAACTTTAATAAGAAGATAGTAGTACAAATTAATTATTAAGATACACAGTTTAAGTAATTAAGTACTTACTCTGATAATCTATATTTAATTTAAGTTCTCTATAAGATTTAATATTAAGAAGTTAAGGATAGGTTTAAATAGAACATATCGTTTAAATATAGAATCAATTAAAATTAGTATAAATCAAAGTGCTTTAATAATCCAAGTCTCTTCTAGTGTTGCTGCTTAAGAGAGTAGCTTTTAGAATTACTTTCTCACTCATATGCCTTAGTAGGGTTAAAGGACGGCTTTTAGATGTTTTTCCTTCTGATTAATGATTTCGATTTTTTTTATAATTAAAAAGATGGTGGGAGCTGAGAATGACCTTCGTGACAACACTTTCTGGTTTTATGGCTAGGAACAAGTTCCTTTCCTGTCCCTGAGAAAGTCCCTGGTCAGAGTCATTTTCTGAAGGGAACACTGTCTTTGAGATTATCCGCTCTTGGTAGGGGCTTGAAGCCTGGCTGCTCATAGCGATGGAGCTCCCTAGCAGCTGTGCCTGGAGCACAACAGGATATCCCCGTTATTCCATAAAAAGAGAGCGTCGGGTCGTGCAATCGGAAAGGAGTTTCCGGTCCAAAAACTTTTTTAGTTGAAATTAATTAATGATTTCGATTTTTTTCCTACCAAGAACATTTTCATAATAGCTTTGTATTTTTTTTGATTCTACTACACTAATATAAACGAGAGAATGTCTTTATATTCTACTTGGAGTACTATCAAGATTTAAGACCAGCCAAAAATGTTTTTCCGTGCTTACATTTCAAAGAAAAATTACAACTATTCTTAGCTTTATATTTTTGCTACTGCTGAAAATTAACTCGTTTTTCGTCTTCTTAGAGTGATTAATGGCTAGATTATCTGTTTATTATTGTTTAAATTTATGCATTTAATATTAAAAAGATGTATCAAAAATGCCGAAACCCGGGATTGAACCGGGGACCTTTAGATCTTCAGTCTAACGCTCTTCCAACTGAGCTATTTCGGCCTTTCATTTTATTTGATATTATTTATTAATATTATTATAATCCTTGCTATTATATTCCATTCTGTTGTTTCCTTAACAAACTAAGAAAGCTAAATTAATAATAATAAAAAATAATAACTTTACTTATATTAATTTAAAAACTCTGTAACTAATATTTGATCAATATGTCCAGATAATTTAATTTCTTATAATTACATTCTTTAAATCATTCTTTCTTTATCATTGGAATATTTTAAGCTTTAGTTATACCTTTAAATTGTTTAAACAAATTCATTCATAATAACCTTATTTTTTTATCTTTAAAGTTGCTATCAATTTGATAGTAATATTCCTTATTCTACTTAGTCTATTAAACTGGTAACATGCTTATTAATTAAAAATCTATTTCCTTACTTATATTTATCTCTTTGTAATATTAAAATAAATGATTTTAAAAAATTGAATATTATGGAAACTTTTCTTGATGCATATAAAGTAAATTAGCTGAAATATCAAGCTGTGATCTTAAAGCTTTTCTCTCTTTCTATCTTAACAATTTTGATAACTACGATATTTAGAATCTTTTGTTTGCTCTCTTAATTTATAAAGTTTAATTTCTTTATTTAAGAACACTAATAAATTAAAAACTCTGAATTATGTTTTTTACTATTAAATGATAAAGCTATTTACTAATAGGATATAATTAGTAAAAATATGAGAAAATATAGCTTGTATAATATAGATTCATTTCTATCCAACTATTTTTCATAACTGCACTAAATTTTAAATTATTTTTCTTTCAGATCTAGAAGTGTAAACACTGCTACTTCACAGCTATAAGTTAGAATTGTCTCAAACTCATAAGCTAGAATTCACATTTCTGTTCTATTAAAAGTTAATTTTAATAGAGCAAATAAAAAAGAATCAAATTATAAAATTTAAGACTGGTAGGAATAAATTTGAGAATGAGGATGTTATATGAATATTAAAAAGCTTTATCTTTTTATTTAATGGTTAATAAAATTTAATTTCTAAATTTTAGTTTTTGAATCTAGCACTCTTTTCTAACTCACCACTTATAACCTTAAATTTAGTTTAAATTTATTTCAAAACATAAAATTTTAAAATTCTAAAATTCTAAATTTGTCTATTTTATTCCAAATTCCTTTGCATAAATTTATTCTTAGAATTCTTCTATACTTTTAGTTTGTAGATATTTAGTTTATCATATTTTTACTTGAGATTATTAATATAATTTATAAAGCATTACTATCAACTAAAGTTAATTTGCAAGCTATTTCTAATAGTTTTGGAGATGGATAATTAATGAGCTATTTATCTTTCTATATTTTTCTTAGCATAAATGAAACATGAATATATATCAATTCATCAATATTTTCTTCATAGATCTAATACTAATTACATATTAACTTAGAGACAATTTATTGATCATGAAAATTCTTAATAAACCAGTTTAAAAGAGATCTAAACAATGCTAAGGAAAAAATTGTTAAAACTAATTATTTCAAAATTAAAAAGAGTAAATAAATTTAGTTTCCTTTACTATATCATTTCTTAAGTAAGTAGATCCTATTTATCTATTATATATTAACTACATTTAACTACTTTCTGTCTACATTTACTTTTTAGTTAAACTTACTCTGTATATAACTTTAATAATATAGAGATAAATACAATTTTCTAGCTTTACATCTATCTTATATCTTCAATTCAACTTTAAATAATTAAACTAAAGCAAACTTCTTATATTCATATTTTAAAGATACCTAGTAAAATTAACCATCTTAAATCTCAATTATTATCAACATGAATGGACTTTTTAAATGTTGACTCATAAAGACTTAATAAGTTAATTAAAATGGGAAATAAAAAGAGAAAAAAGATTTTAGCATATCTAAAATAATAGGCTAAGAAGATTGCATAATGAATGCTATTTGTTTTAGTTATTTTTATAAAAGTAAAGATTATTATATCTCTCATATCTATTTAACTACTTTTGTTTTTATATTACGTTTTCTATTAACTTTTAGTGCCTATAGATATAATAATATAGTAAAGCTTAACTTAATTAAATAAGAGTCTTTTGATATTATAGATAAATTATTAAAAACTTTAGTTTTATAATTAATTCCTTAATATATTTTTTAATTAAAACATTTATAAATTTACTTAAGAGAGAAATAGCAATGAAGATAAAATATTTAAAGCTTTTGATATACAAATAGAGTAAAAGAAGTGTTTTTTGATGTATATTAGAGTATAAAAACAGAAAGGAAAATTGAATTAGATTGAGGATATATTTAATTATATGACACTAATATCATATTAAAATATACCAAAACACATTCAATTGTAAAAATTTTCAAATATAGAAAATAACTAACAAATAGAGAGAAATTTATTTGTTTTCTTAGATGGTATATAATACATGCAAAACCATCAAATAAACATAGCCTTTATTATTAATAAATATGCTTATAAAATACTTGTTTTCAGCTAATTAACAACGATAAATATAATGAGCTAACTAAATATTTATATTTAAGTTATTTAATCATAGTTAAGAAATAAACAATAGTGACCCTATAAAGATAAATAAAAAATTAAGAATTATATTAACAATTTTTATTAATAAACATTGTTAATATTAAATTGAAAAGCCTACCTTTTTAAATGCCAAGCAAATTAAAAGTAGAGGATAATTATTTTATTTTTAACTTTATTAATCAATTTGATGGAAAATAAGCAAAAAATATCTTATTGTTAAAGAAAGTTACCAGCATCTCCTTTTATTTTTTTCCATGTTGTACTACTTAAATCGTACTAATATAAAACATTTTTTATATTAAACTAAAAAACACAATTTTTACCTAATATTGGTTGAGTAAAATCGCAATAAAGATGATGAGAAGGGTATTTATTGCCTTGCTTTTGAATAGTTTTTAAATCATAAGTTTAAGTGGGTAAATCTTGATTATTTCCATAAATGAGAAAGTATTTCGTTTTAGGAACATAAATAGCTGAAATTAACCCTCCTATCATTAAATTTTCTTAGCAAATCAATCATTCATTTCTAATAATTTCATATTTTTAAATTTTGCTCTGGTTATAATTTACTTTATTATATCCTCCAAAAACAAAGACCTACTTGTTATATTAATCGCATCCAAAGAAGTTGACAGGAGTTTCTATTGATTCTATTTTAATAAATTTTTTTCTTATATTATCGAAAACTTCGCATTCTATCACGTGTTTTCATTAAAAAATCTTCCATCTCACAACCTGAAATGATGTAAATTAAATTTTTTTTTGTTAAAATTTTGTTTTATGTGCGCATCTTGGAATCGCCATTTAATAATCTAAAGTTTATTCCGATGAAAAGAAAGTAAATCTTTTAGTAAAATCACCACCTGAAATCAACAATTCATCATCCTTTAACTATTCTATTTAAGTATGACTTTCCTTAGTTTTCTCAATATTGATTTCTTATTTTTAGAACTACTTCAGTTGCAACGAATAGGTCATCTTAGTACTCGAAGATTTTAAAATAGTAGAAATTTGTTTGAAATATTTAATCGTAACTAGATTGGGAATTATTTCATATTTAGTGACTCCTATACCAAATTTTCCAATCAGTTATTTCTAGTTCCTTAATAACTTTCTTAGAAATAAAACTTTAACTATACTATCTTTGTTAGCACTCTTCATTTTATTTATTTAAAAATTACCTTTGAAGCTTAGAATTAACTTTAGATATAAATTTCTGAGTATTTTATAATAGTTATATAGATAGATATTTTATAATAAGAGCTATGATACATACCTCTGCTAT
Organism: Loxodes magnus; assembly: GCA_946699065.1. Taxonomy (NCBI): domain Eukaryota; phylum Ciliophora; class Karyorelictea; order Loxodida; family Loxodidae; genus Loxodes; species Loxodes magnus. The sequence goes on along the minus strand of CAMPDV010003517.1, from coordinate 3,564 downwards.
AATAAGTTATAAAAAATAAAAAATTTGATTATGTTTTAGAATATCAAACTTACTATAAAAAATTTTCTTAAAAAGAGTCGAAAGATTAATAAATAGCCCAGCAATTTTGTATTTTAGTGAGCAAGAATTTAATAAAGATGAAGACTAATTAAAAGAAATAACAACTCTCTTATAATAGAAAATCAGATAATTTAAAATTTATACTTGATATATATTCATAAGTTTTAAAAAGAAAGCATTAATTTAACTTGACTCTAGGAATTACCTTAGTTTTATATAAATTAAATTTATATTTCTCAATAAAAAGAATAAAAAGTCATTTTAATATAGTCTAACTAGCTATTAATGCCAAAGAAAATAAAATTAGGTTTGAACATTATAATTTATAATGATATTATAGCTTTGGCACTATGATATTTCTTAAAAATTAGTTTTTATTTATTTTTGCTTTTTAAAAGAGAACTAAAAAACCAAAATAATCTTCAGCAAATAAATTTAGAAAAAATAGATAAAGCAAGGTTATAAATGAAACATTCTTTAGTGATAAAAGTATGAAATGGGTTTCTAAGATTTTATATAAACTGTGACAATAAAGAAAAAAAGCTAAAAGGTTTATATTTTCTAAATTATAAAGAGATCAGGCATCCTTAATATTTTCAATTAAAGACTAATATTCACATCTTACAATAGACATGAAGAATATAAAAAAGAGATGTTTTAGAGAAAGTGATACTACTTAACTAAAATATAATTAAATCTTAGTAAGTGGATAAAGATACCAAACTGATTTAAATAATAATAAATAGAAATATTTTCTTGGACAAATGTAAGAGAATTTAGTTGATGAGATTTAGAACTATTTTAATAATCTAAAATCTAATAATTAGATAAGAAACATGGATTTCAAACTAAGGAAACTGAAATTTATTAAAAGGATTTGAAAAGATAATAACTAAACCTTAATTTTAGTAACTAAATTATCCAGGTAAAATTTATTTTATTTTGATTTGCTTATAAAATTATAGATGCCATTCTAGATATTAGTATCACTTTTAAATTATTTTATATAATTCCATTTATTAGGATATATATAGTAGGCTCTATTTTATTTATTCCTAGATACATTTAAAATAAGCTTTTAATATCTGTTTCTTCTGAGAGGAATTTAATGGATAGTTTAAAAGTCTAATTATTGTTTAAATTTATATTTTAATACTTAAAAGGAAAAATAATTAAAATGCCGAAACCCGGGATTGAACCGGGGACCTTTAGATCTTCAGTCTAACGCTCTCCCAACTGAGCTATTTCGGCTATATTTAATAAATCATACAAACTATTTAAGCTATAAAACTATAATAATCACTAATTAGTTTAATTTCCTTGGATTAACATAAATCATATAAGTATTTGATGAAGAATTAAATAACTTTGCTTCATAATTAAATTTAACTATCTTAATACTATTAAAGAGCCTTAACTACTAAAATATTAAATATGCTTATAAATAAAGTTTTTTATACATTAAATATTAAAACTTTCAGACATAAAAATAGTAGTTATATAAAAACTTAATAGGCTATATAAAGAAATAATAAATCCTTTATTTTTTTAATAATGCTATAATAATATATAAAGAAAAGCTTTCTAGTTAATAGTTTATTATAAAATGGAAACTGAAAATTAAAAAAGTATAATTAAGATTTTATTCTTAAGGAAGTTATTAAGAAACTAAAAATAGAATCAAAGAGAATAATTTTTCGCTAAGTTTGGAATAGATGAAACTAAGTATGAAGTTATTCCTAATTTAGCTACAATAAAATATTTCAAGTTAATACAAACTATTTTACAACCTTCAAATATTAAGAAGACTTATTCATTGTAGACTAAATAGTTTGATAGAAAGTAACTAATATTGAAAAAGATTAATTAAATGAAACTTTCATAGAATAGATATAAAATGAGACAATTGTTATATCTGGAGGATTTCAGAGTGTAAGATTTACTATACATACACTAGAAAAAACGGAAAATTATAAGATGAAATTTGTAAGAAGCACTCATAAAACAAATTTTAATAAAAGGAAACTAATTTATATCACTTCAGGGTCTGTTTCTATTGATTAAGGAGAATGAGAACATATAGCAGAATGTGAGGTATTTAATATGAGCAAAAATAGTTTTACAGGAATCCAATCTATTTAAATTCCAGTTAATTTTTTTGGTTGTGACTAGCATAATAAATAGTGTATGTATTTGGTTGGTACAATTAATAATTATATTATCGTAAGGATATTTAGAAATACGATATAATAAAGAATGAATGAAATTTTTGCCAGTTGAGTTACTTGAAGGAGGATTGTGCTCCGCAATTTTTGTTCCTCAAATAAAGGGTTTTCCCATATATGTGAACAAGAAATATATAGATACCCTAATCTTTGATTTAAAATCCATTTTAAAAGAAGGTGAAGTATATCCATGTAATTAGAATATCTAATGTGATTATAATCAACCAGTTCTAAGCATTTTTTTTAAATTCAATTTTGATAGTAGGCTGCATAGCTACGATCTGCGCGCTGAAAAATGGAATTTGATTTAGTGAAGAAGGAACATTTATCTGAAATTCTACTTTTTATATTTTAATATTTGGATTTAAATTAAAAAAGGATTAGAAAAAATCAATAAACTTCATTCTAATTATTTATCTTTGACTTATACATCTATCTTATAATTTTTAATTCTCATACTATTGCTAATTTAATTTCATCAAAATAAGGTTAAGCAACTATTTTTTACCTTGATTATTTTATCAAACTTTAAGATTTAATCATTTTTCATAAGTTAAACATGAAATATAATGTCATTTATGAAATAAATTTTTTATTCTTTTGCCTTTAAAAACAAATAAACAATTCTTCCTTATTTTTATTTTGTCTCTATAAAGCTATTTTATATTAAGCTATTTTAATCTTATTTATTTTTATTTCCTTTAATTCTTTCTATAAGTTACTCAATATAGGTTTTTTTTTTATCTAGCATTTATTTTTATCCAAGTAATAAAAAGAAAAATTATTTAAAGATTATTAATAGAACTTTATTTTATCATCTTCTGAAGCTTAAATATTTTAATAAATCAACTAATTTCTAGATTTTAAGTTAAGATTAAAACTTATTTAAGATCTTTAGCTTTATATTTGGTTTTTAGTCTTTTACTTATAAATATCAATTAAGCTTATTATATCATATGCATTACTTTTACTATTGTTCTATAAATAAAATATTCTATTTGCTTTAAGGATACAATTATTTACTTTCTCATATACCTCAACAATCATAATGCCAATATAAGTGCATTATTTAAGAATTTTTCATATCAATGTTTATCGATAGTTATCGCTAAAGTTGGAGTATTTATTCTATATTTATTTTTTTAAGTTATAAGGTTTGTCTTGGTTGTTCTGACTTATGAGTTTCTGGAATTTTAAATTTCCTTTACTATCTATTCTGCTTATGAAATTTTTCCTTAAATTTACTACAGAGACATGTTCAGATCTAGTCCCTATCGTT
>CAMPDV010003516.1:0-46019 GCA_946699065.1 Loxodes magnus | reverse complement strand
GATCAGTTTAACTAAATACATATGAAGTTTAAAATTGATTTCTAAGAAAAGTGAAGAAGAAAAGTAAGAAAAAGAGATCAGTTTATCTAAATACATTTGAAGTTTAAAATTGATTTCTAAGAAAAGTGAAGAAGAAAAGTAAGAAAAAGAGATCAGTTTATCTAAATACATTTGAAGTTTAAAATTGATTTCTAAGAAAAGTGAAGAAGAAAAGTAAGAAAAAGAGATCAGTTTATCTAAATACATTTGAAGTTTAAAATTGATTTCTAAGAAAAGTGAAGAAGAAAAGTAAGAAAAAGAGATCAGTTTATCTAAATACATTTGAAGTTTAAAATTGATTTCTAAGAAAAGTGAAGAAGAAAAGTAAGAAAAAGAGATCAGTTTATCTAAATACATATGAAGTTTAAAATTGATTTCTAAGAAAAGTGAAGAAGAAAAGTAAGAAAAAGAGATCAGTTTATCTAAATACATTTAAAGTTTAAAATTGATTTCTAAGAAAAGTGAAGAAGAAAAGTAAGAAAAAGAGATCAGTTTATCTAAATACATTTGGATTTTAAAATTGATTTCTAAGAAAAGTGAAGAAGAAAAGTAAGAAAAAGAGATCAGTTTATCTAAATACATTTGAAGTTTAAAATTGATTTCTAAGAAAAGTGAAGAAGAAAAGTAAGAAAAAGAGATCAGTTTATCTAAATACATTTGAAGTTTAAAATTGATTTCTAAGAAAAGTGAAGAAGAAAAGTAAGAAAAAGAGATCAGTTTATCTAAATACATTTGAATTTTAAAATTGATTTCTAAGAAAAGTGAAGAAGAAAAGTAAGAAAAAGAGATCAGTTTATCTAAATACATTTGAAGTTTAAAATTGATTTCTGAGAAAAGTGAAGAAGAAAAGTAAGAAAAAGAGATCAGTTTATCTAAATACATTGTAAGTTTAAAATTGATTTCTAAGAAAAGTGAAGAAGAAAAGTAAGAAAAAGAGATCAGTTTATCTAAATACATTTGAAGTTTAAAATTGATTTCTAAGAAAAGTGAAGAAGAAAAGTAAGAAAAAGAGATCAGTTTATCTAAATACATTTGAAGTTTAAAATTGATTTCTAAGAAAAGTGAAGAAGAAAAGTAAGAAAAAGAGATCAGTTTATCTAAATACATATGAAGTTTAAAATTGATTTCTAAGAAAAGTGAAGAAGAAAAGTAAGAAAAAGAGATCAGTTTATCTAAATAAATTTGAAGTTTAAAATTGATTTCTAAGAAAAGTGAAGAAGAAAAGTAAGAAAAAGAGATCAGTTTATCTAAATACATTTGAATTTTAAAATTGATTTCTAAGAAAAGTGAAGAAGAAAAGTAAGAAAAAGAGATCAGTTTATCTAAATACATTTAAAGTTTAAAATTGATTTCTAAGAAAAGTGAAGAAGAAAAGTAAGAAAAAGAGATCAGTTTATCTAAATACATTTGAAGTTTAAAATTGATTTCTAAGAAAAGTGAAGAAGAAAAGTAAGAAAAAGAGATCAGTTTATCTAAATACATTTGAATTTTAAAATTGATTTCTGAGAAAAGTGAAGAAGAAAATTAAGAAAAAGAGATCAGTTTATCTAAATACATTTGAATTTAAAATTGATTTCTAAGAAAAGTGAAGAAGAAAAGTAAGAAAAAGAGATCAGTTTAACTAAATACATTTGAAGTTTAAAATTGATTTCTAAGAAAAGTGAAGAAGAAAAGTAAGAAAAAGAGATCAGTTTATCTAAATACATTTGAAGTTTAAAATTGATTTCTAAGAAAAGTGAAGAAGAAAAGTAAGAAAAAGAGATCAGTTTATCTAAATACATTTGAAGTTTAAAATTGATTTCTAAGAAAAGTGAAGAAGAAAAGTAAGAAAAAGAGATCAGTTTAACTAAATACATTTGAAGTTTAAAATTGATTTCTAAGAAAAGTGAAGAAGAAAAGTAAGAAAAAGAGATCAGTTTATCTAAATACATTGTAAGTTTAAAATTGATTTCTAAGAAAAGTGAAGAAGAAAAGTAAGAAAAAGAGATCAGTTTATCTAAATACATTTGAAGTTTAAAATTGATTTCTAAGAAAAGTGAAGAAGAAAAGTAAGAAAAAGAGATCAGTTTATCTAAATACATTTGAAGTTTAAAATTGATTTCTAAGAAAAGTGAAGAAGAAAAGTAAGAAAAAGAGATCAGTTTAACTAAATACATTTGAATTTTAAAATTGATTTCTAAGAAAAGTGAAGAAGAAAAGTAAGAAAAAGAGATCAGTTTATCTAAATACATTTGAAGTTTAAAATTGATTTCTAAGAAAAGTGAAGAAGAAAAGTAAGAAAAAGAGATCAGTTTATCTAAATACATTTGAAGTTTAAAATTGATTTCTAAGAAAAGTGAAGAAGAAAAGTAAGAAAAAGAGATCAGTTTAACTAAATACATTTGAATTTTAAAATTGATTTCTAAGAAAAGTGAAGAAGAAAAGTAAGAAAAAGAGATCAGTTTATCTAAATACATTTGAAGTTTAAAATTGATTTCTAAGAAAAGTGAAGAAGAAAAGTAAGAAAAAGAGATCAGTTTATCTAAATACATTTGAAGTTTAAAATTGATTTCTAAGAAAAGTGAAGAAGAAAAGTAAGAAAAAGAGATCAGTTTATCTAAATACATTTGAAGTTTAAAATTGATTTCTAAGAAAAGTGAAGAAGAAAAGTAAGAAAAAGAGATCAGTTTATCTAAATACATTTGAAGTTTAAAATTGATTTCTAAGAAAAGTGAAGAAGAAAAGTAAGAAAAAGAGATCAGTTTATCTAAATACATTTGAAGTTTAAAATTGATTTCTAAGAAAAGTGAAGAAGAAAAGTAAGAAAAAGAGATCAGTTTATCTAAATACATTTGAAGTTTAAAATTGATTTCTGAGAAAAGTGAAGAAGAAAAGTAAGAAAAAGAGATCAGTTTAACTAAATACATTTGAAGTTTAAAATTGATTTCTAAGAAAAGTGAAGAAGAAAAGTAAGAAAAAGAGATCAGTTTATCTAAATACATTTGAATTTTAAAATTGATTTCTAAGAAAAGTGAAGAAGAAAAGTAAGAAAAAGAGATCAGTTTATCTAAATACATTTGAAGTTTAAAATTGATTTCTAAGAAAAGTGAAGAAGAAAAGTAAGAAAAAGAGATCAGTTTATCTAAATACATTTGAATTTTAAAATTGATTTCAAAGAAAAGTGAAGAAGAAAAGTAAGAAAAAGAGATCAGTTTATCTAAATACATTTGAAGTTTAAAATTGATTTCTGAGAAAAGTGAAGAAGAAAAGTAAGAAAAAGAGATCAGTTTATCTAAATACTTTTGAAGTTTAAAATTGATTTCAAAGAAAAGTGAAGAAGAAAAGTAAGAAAAAGAGATCAGTTTATCTAAATACATTTGAAGTTTAAAATTGATTTCTAAGAAAAGTGAAGAAGAAAAGTAAGAAAAAGAGATCAGTTTATCTAAATACATTTGAATTTTAAAATTGATTTCTAAGAAAAGTGAAGAAGAAAAGTAAGAAAAAGAGATCAGTTTATCTAAATACATTTGAAGTTTAAAATTGATTTCTAAGAAAAGTGAAGAAGAAAAGTAAGAAAAAGAGATCAGTTTATCTAAATACATTTGAAGTTTAAAATTGATTTCTAAGAAAAGTGAAGAAGAAAAGTAAGAAAAAGAGATCAGTTTATCTAAATACATTTGAAGTTTAAAATTGATTTCTAAGAAAAGTGAAGAAGAAAAGTAAGAAAAAGAAATCAGTTTATCTAAATACATTTGAAGTTTAAAATTGATTTCTAAGAAAAGTGAAGAAGAAAAGTAAGAAAAAGAGATCAGTTTATCTAAATACATTTGAAGTTTAAAATTGATTTCTAAGAAAAGTGAAGAAGAAAAGTAAGAAAAAGAGATCAGTTTATCTAAATACATTTGAAGTTTAAAATTGATTTCTAAGAAAAGTGAAGAAGAAAAGTAAGAAAAAGAGATCAGTTTATCTAAATACATTTGAAGTTTAAAATTGATTTCAAAGAAAAGTGAAGAAGAAAAGTAAGAAAAAGAGATCAGTTTATCTAAATACATTTGAATTTTAAAATTGATTTCTAAGAAAAGTGAAGAAGAAAAGTAAGAAAAAGAGATCAGTTTATCTAAATACATTTGAAGTTTAAAATTGATTTCTAAGAAAAGTGAAGAAGAAAAGTAAGAAAAAGAGATCAGTTTATCTAAATACATTTGAAGTTTAAAATTGATTTCTAAGAAAAGTGAAGAAGAAAAGTAAGAAAAAGAGATCAGTTTATCTAAATACATTTGAAGTTTAAAATTGATTTCTAAGAAAAGTGAAGAAGAAAAGTAAGAAAAAGAGATCAGTTTATCTAAATACATTTGAAGTTTAAAATTGATTTCAAAGAAAAGTGAAGAAGAAAAGTAAGAAAAAGAGATCAGTTTATCTAAATACATTTGAAGTTTAAAATTGATTTCTAAGAAAAGTGAAGAAGAAAAGTAAGAAAAAGAGATCAGTTTATCTAAATACATTTGAAGTTTAAAATTGATTTCTAAGAAAAGTGAAGAAGAAAAGTAAGAAAAAGAAATCAGTTTATCTAAATACATTTGAAGTTTAAAATTGATTTCTAAGAAAAGTGAAGAAGAAAAGTAAGAAAAAGAGATCAGTTTATCTAAATACATTTGAAGTTTAAAATTGATTTCAAAGAAAAGTGAAGAAGAAAAGTAAGAAAAAGAGATCAGTTTATCTAAATAAATTTGAAGTTTAAAATTGATTTCTAAGAAAAGTGAAGAAGAAAAGTAAGAAAAAGAGATCAGTTTATCTAAATACATTTGAAGTTTAAAATTGATTTCAAAGAAAAGTGAAGAAGAAAAGTAAGAAAAAGAGATCAGTTTATCTAAATACATTTGAAGTTTAAAATTGATTTCTAAGAAAAGTGAAGAAGAAAAGTAAGAAAAAGAGATCAGTTTATCTAAATACATTTGAAGTTTAAAATTGATTTCTAAGAAAAGTGAAGAAGAAAAGTAAGAAAAAGAGATCAGTTTATCTAAATACATTTGAAGTTTAAAATTGATTTCTAAGAAAAGTGAAGAAGAAAAGTAAGAAAAAGAGATCAGTTTATCTAAATACATTTGAAGTTTAAAATTGATTTCTAAGAAAAGTGAAGAAGAAAAGTAAGAAAAAGAGATCAGTTTATCTAAATACATTTGAAGTTTAAAATTGATTTCTAAGAAAAGTGAAGAAGAAAAGTAAGAAAAAGAGATCAGTTTATCTAAATACATTTGAAGTTTAAAATTGATTTCTAAGAAAAGTGAAGAAGAAAAGTAAGAAAAAGAGATCAGTTTATCTAAATACATTGTAAGTTTAAAATTGATTTCTAAGAAAAGTGAAGAAGAAAAGTAAGAAAAAGAGATCAGTTTATCTAAATACATTTGAAGTTTAAAATTGATTTCTAAGAAAAGTGAAGAAGAAAAGTAAGAAAAAGAGATCAGTTTATCTAAATACATTTGAAGTTTAAAATTGATTTCAAAGAAAAGTGAAGAAGAAAAGTAAGAAAAAGAGATCAGTTTATCTAAATACATTTGAAGTTTAAAATTGATTTCTAAGAAAAGTGAAGAAGAAAAGTAAGAAAAAGAGATCAGTTTATCTAAATACATTTGAAGTTTAAAATTGATTTCTAAGAAAAGTGAAGAAGAAAAGTAAGAAAAAGAGATCAGTTTATCTAAATAAATTTGAAGTTTAAAATTGATTTCTAAGAAAAGTGAAGAAGAAAAGTAAGAAAAAGAGATCAGTTTATCTAAATACATTTAAAGTTTAAAATTGATTTCTAAGAAAAGTGAAGAAGAAAAGTAAGAAAAAGAGATCAGTTTATCTAAATAAATTTGAAGTTTAAAATTGATTTCTAAGAAAAGTGAAGAAGAAAAGTAAGAAAAAGAGATCAGTTTATCTAAATACATTTGAATTTTAAAATTGATTTCAAAGAAAAGTGAAGAAGAAAAGTAAGAAAAAGAGATCAGTTTATCTAAATACATTTGAAGTTTAAAATTGATTTCTAAGAAAAGTGAAGAAGAAAAGTAAGAAAAAGAGATCAGTTTATCTAAATACATTTGAAGTTTAAAATTGATTTCTAAGAAAAGTGAAGAAGAAAAGTAAGAAAAAGAGATCAGTTTATCTAAATACATTTGAAGTTTAAAATTGATTTCTAAGAAAAGTGAAGAAGAAAAGTAAGAAAAAGAGATCAGTTTATCTAAATACATTTAAAGTTTAAAATTGATTTCTAAGAAAAGTGAAGAAGAAAAGTAAGAAAAAGAGATCAGTTTATCTAAATAAATTTGAAGTTTAAAATTGATTTCTAAGAAAAGTGAAGAAGAAAAGTAAGAAAAAGAGATCAGTTTATCTAAATACATTTGAATTTTAAAATTGATTTCAAAGAAAAGTGAAGAAGAAAAGTAAGAAAAAGAGATCAGTTTATCTAAATACATTTGAAGTTTAAAATTGATTTCTAAGAAAAGTGAAGAAGAAAAGTAAGAAAAAGAGATCAGTTTATCTAAATACATTTGAAGTTTAAAATTGATTTCTAAGAAAAGTGAAGAAGAAAAGTAAGAAAAAGAGATCAGTTTATCTAAATACATTTGAAGTTTAAAATTGATTTCTAAGAAAAGTGAAGAAGAAAAGTAAGAAAAAGAGATCAGTTTATCTAAATACATTTGAAGTTTAAAATTGATTTCTAAGAAAAGTGAAGAAGAAAAGTAAGAAAAAGAGATCAGTTTATCTAAATACATTGTAAGTTTAAAATTGATTTCTAAGAAAAGTGAAGAAGAAAAGTAAGAAAAAGAGATCAGTTTATCTAAATACATTTGAAGTTTAAAATTGATTTCTAAGAAAAGTGAAGAAGAAAAGTAAGAAAAAGAGATCAGTTTATCTAAATACATTTGAAGTTTAAAATTGATTTCTAAGAAAAGTGAAGAAGAAAAGTAAGAAAAAGAGATCAGTTTATCTAAATACATTTGAATTTTAAAATTGATTTCTAAGAAAAGTGAAGAAGAAAAGTAAGAAAAAGAGATCAGTTTAACTAAATACATTTGAAGTTTAAAATTGATTTCTAAGAAAAGTGAAGAAGAAAAGTAAGAAAAAGAGATCAGTTTATCTAAATACATTTGAATTTTAAAATTGATTTCTAAGAAAAGTGAAGAAGAAAAGTAAGAAAAAGAGATCAGTTTATCTAAATACATTTGAAGTTTAAAATTGATTTCTAAGAAAAGTGAAGAAGAAAAGTAAGAAAAAGAGATCAGTTTAACTAAATACATTTGAAGTTTAAAATTGATTTCTAAGAAAAGTGAAGAAGAAAAGTAAGAAAAAGAGATCAGTTTATCTAAATACATTTGAAGTTTAAAATTGATTTCAAAGAAAAGTGAAGAAGAAAAGTAAGAAAAAGAGATCAGTTTATCTAAATACATTTGAAGTTTAAAATTGATTTCTAAGAAAAGTGAAGAAGAAAAGTAAGAAAAAGAGATCAGTTTAACTAAATACATTTGAATTTTAAAATTGATTTCTAAGAAAAGTGAAGAAGAAAAGTAAGAAAAAGAGATCAGTTTATCTAAATACATTGTAAGTTTAAAATTGATTTCTAAGAAAAGTGAAGAAGAAAAGTAAGAAAAAGAGATCAGTTTATCTAAATACATTGTAAGTTTAAAATTGATTTCTAAGAAAAGTGAAGAAGAAAAGTAAGAAAAAGAGATCAGTTTAACTAAATACATTTGAAGTTTAAAATTGATTTCTAAGAAAAGTGAAGAAGAAAAGTAAGAAAAAGAGATCAGTTTATCTAAATACATTGTAAGTTTAAAATTGATTTCTAAGAAAAGTGAAGAAGAAAAGTAAGAAAAAGAGATCAGTTTATCTAAATAAATTTGAAGTTTAAAATTGATTTCTAAGAAAAGTGAAGAAGAAAAGTAAGAAAAAGAGATCAGTTTAACTAAATACATTTGAAGTTTAAAATTGATTTCTAAGAAAAGTGAAGAAGAAAAGTAAGAAAAAGAGATCAGTTTATCTAAATACATTTGAAGTTTAAAATTGATTTCTGAGAAAAGTGAAGAAGAAAAGTAAGAAAAAGAGATCAGTTTAACTAAATACATTTGAAGTTTAAAATTGATTTCTAAGAAAAGTGAAGAAGAAAAGTAAGAAAAAGAGATCAGTTTATCTAAATACATTTGAAGTTTAAAATTGATTTCTAAGAAAAGTGAAGAAGAAAAGTAAGAAAAAGAGATCAGTTTATCTAAATACATTTGAAGTTTAAAATTGATTTCTAAGAAAAGTGAAGAAGAAAAGTAAGAAAAAGAGATCAGTTTATCTAAATACATTTGAAGTTTAAAATTGATTTCTAAGAAAAGTGAAGAAGAAAAGTAAGAAAAAGAGATCAGTTTATCTAAATACATTTGAAGTTTAAAATTGATTTCAAAGAAAAGTGAAGAAGAAAAGTAAGAAAAAGAGATCAGTTTATCTAAATACATTTGAAGTTTAAAATTGATTTCTAAGAAAAGTGAAGAAGAAAAGTAAGAAAAAGAGATCAGTTTAACTAAATACATTTGAAGTTTAAAATTGATTTCAAAGAAAAGTGAAGAAGAAAAGTAAGAAAAAGAGATCAGTTTAACTAAATACATTTAAAGTTTAAAATTGATTTCTAAGAAAAGTGAAGAAGAAAAGTAAGAAAAAGAGATCAGTTTATCTAAATACATTTGAAGTTTAAAATTGATTTCTAAGAAAAGTGAAGAAGAAAAGTAAGAAAAAGAGATCAGTTTATCTAAATACATTTGAAGTTTAAAATTGATTTCTAAGAAAAGTGAAGAAGAAAAGTAAGAAAAAGAGATCAGTTTAACTAAATACATTTGAATTTTAAAATTGATTTCTAAGAAAAGTGAAGAAGAAAAGTAAGAAAAAGAGATCAGTTTATCTAAATACATTTGAAGTTTAAAATTGATTTCTAAGAAAAGTGAAGAAGAAAAGTAAGAAAAAGAGATCAGTTTATCTAAATACATTTGAAGTTTAAAATTGATTTCTAAGAAAAGTGAAGAAGAAAAGTAAGAAAAAGAGATCAGTTTATCTAAATACATTGTAAGTTTAAAATTGATTTCTAAGAAAAGTGAAGAAGAAAAGTAAGAAAAAGAGATCAGTTTATCTAAATACATTTGAAGTTTAAAATTGATTTCTAAGAAAAGTGAAGAAGAAAAGTAAGAAAAAGAGATCAGTTTATCTAAATACATTTAAAGTTTAAAATTGATTTCTAAGAAAAGTGAAGAAGAAAAGTAAGAAAAAGAGATCAGTTTATCTAAATACATTTGAAGTTTAAAATTGATTTCTGAGAAAAGTGAAGAAGAAAAGTAAGAAAAAGAGATCAGTTTATCTAAATACATTTAAAGTTTAAAATTGATTTCTAAGAAAAGTGAAGAAGAAAAGTAAGAAAAAGAGATCAGTTTATCTAAATACATTTAAAGTTTAAAATTTATTTCTAAGAAAAGTGAAGAAGAAAAGTAAGAAAAAGAGATCAGTTTAACTAAATACATTTGAAGTTTAAAATTGATTTCTAAGAAAAGTGAAGAAGAAAAGTAAGAAAAAGAGATCAGTTTAACTAAATACATTTGAAGTTTAAAATTGATTTCTAAGAAAAGTGAAGAAGAAAAGTAAGAAAAAGAGATCAGTTTAACTAAATACATTTGAAGTTTAAAATTGATTTCTAAGAAAAGTGAAGAAGAAAAGTAAGAAAAAGAGATCAGTTTATCTAAATACATTTGAAGTTTAAAATTGATTTCTAAGAAAAGTGAAGAAGAAAAGTAAGAAAAAGAGATCAGTTTATCTAAATACATTGTAAGTTTAAAATTGATTTCTAAGAAAAGTGAAGAAGAAAAGTAAGAAAAAGAGATCAGTTTATCTAAATACATTTGAAGTTTAAAATTGATTTCTAAGAAAAGTGAAGAAGAAAAGTAAGAAAAAGAGATCAGTTTATCTAAATACATTTGAAGTTTAAAATTGATTTCTAAGAAAAGTGAAGAAGAAAAGTAAGAAAAAGAGATCAGTTTATCTAAATACATTTGAAGTTTAAAATTGATTTCTAAGAAAAGTGAAGAAGAAAAGTAAGAAAAAGAGATCAGTTTATCTAAATACATTTGAAGTTTAAAATTGATTTCTAAGAAAAGTGAAGAAGAAAAGTAAGAAAAAGAGATCAGTTTATCTAAATACATTTGAAGTTTAAAATTGATTTCTAAGAAAAGTGAAGAAGAAAAGTAAGAAAAAGAGATCAGTTTAACTAAATACATTTGAAGTTTAAAATTGATTTCTAAGAAAAGTGAAGAAGAAAAGTAAGAAAAAGAGATCAGTTTATCTAAATACATTTGAAGTTTAAAATTGATTTCTAAGAAAAGTGAAGAAGAAAAGTAAGAAAAAGAGATCAGTTTATCTAAATACATTTGAAGTTTAAAATTGATTTCTAAGAAAAGTGAAGAAGAAAAGTAAGAAAAAGAGATCAGTTTAACTAAATACATTTGAAGTTTAAAATTGATTTCTAAGAAAAGTGAAGAAGAAAAGTAAGAAAAAGAGATCAGTTTATCTAAATACATTGTAAGTTTAAAATTGATTTCTAAGAAAAGTGAAGAAGAAAAGTAAGAAAAAGAGATCAGTTTATCTAAATACATTTGAAGTTTAAAATTGATTTCTAAGAAAAGTGAAGAAGAAAAGTAAGAAAAAGAGATCAGTTTATCTAAATACATTTGAAGTTTAAAATTGATTTCTAAGAAAAGTGAAGAAGAAAAGTAAGAAAAAGAGATCAGTTTATCTAAATACATTTGAAGTTTAAAATTGATTTCTAAGAAAAGTGAAGAAGAAAAGTAAGAAAAAGAGATCAGTTTATCTAAATACATTTGAAGTTTAAAATTGATTTCAAAGAAAAGTGAAGAAGAAAAGTAAGAAAAAGAGATCAGTTTATCTAAATACATTTGAAGTTTAAAATTGATTTCTAAGAAAAGTGAAGAAGAAAAGTAAGAAAAAGAGATCAGTTTATCTAAATACATTTGAAGTTTAAAATTGATTTCTAAGAAAAGTGAAGAAGAAAAGTAAGAAAAAGAGATCAGTTTATCTAAATACATTGTAAGTTTAAAATTGATTTCTAAGAAAAGTGAAGAAGAAAAGTAAGAAAAAGAGATCAGTTTAACTAAATACATTTGAAGTTTAAAATTGATTTCTAAGAAAAGTGAAGAAGAAAAGTAAGAAAAAGAGATCAGTTTAACTAAATACATTTAAAGTTTAAAATTGATTTCTGAGAAAAGTGAAGAAGAAAAGTAAGAAAAAGAGATCAGTTTAACTAAATACATTTGAAGTTTAAAATTGATTTCTAAGAAAAGTGAAGAAGAAAAGTAAGAAAAAGAGATCAGTTTATCTAAATACATTTGAAGTTTAAAATTGATTTCTAAGAAAAGTGAAGAAGAAAAGTAAGAAAAAGAGATCAGTTTAACTAAATACATTTGAAGTTTAAAATTGATTTCTAAGAAAAGTGAAGAAGAAAAGTAAGAAAAAGAGATCAGTTTATCTAAATACATTTGAAGTTTAAAATTGATTTCTAAGAAAAGTGAAGAAGAAAAGTAAGAAAAAGAGATCAGTTTATCTAAATACATTTGAAGTTTAAAATTGATTTCTAAGAAAAGTGAAGAAGAAAAGTAAGAAAAAGAGATCAGTTTATCTAAATACATATGAAGTTTAAAATTGATTTCTAAGAAAAGTGAAGAAGAAAAGTAAGAAAAAGAGATCAGTTTATCTAAATACATTTGAAGTTTAAAATTGATTTCTAAGAAAAGTGAAGAAGAAAAGTAAGAAAAAGAGATCAGTTTATCTAAATACATTTGAAGTTTAAAATTGATTTCTAAGAAAAGTGAAGAAGAAAAGTAAGAAAAAGAGATCAGTTTATCTAAATACATTTGAAGTTTAAAATTGATTTCTAAGAAAAGTGAAGAAGAAAAGTAAGAAAAAGAGATCAGTTTATCTAAATACATTTGAAGTTTAAAATTGATTTCTGAGAAAAGTGAAGAAGAAAAGTAAGAAAAAGAGATCAGTTTATCTAAATACATTTAAAGTTTAAAATTGATTTCTAAGAAAAGTGAAGAAGAAAAGTAAGAAAAAGAGATCAGTTTATCTAAATACATTTGAAGTTTAAAATTGATTTCTAAGAAAAGTGAAGAAGAAAAGTAAGAAAAAGAGATCAGTTTATCTAAATACATTTGAAGTTTAAAATTGATTTCAAAGAAAAGTGAAGAAGAAAAGTAAGAAAAAGAGATCAGTTTATCTAAATACATTTGAAGTTTAAAATTGATTTCTAAGAAATGTGAAGAAGAAAAGTAAGAAAAAGAGATCAGTTTATCTAAATACATTTGAAGTTTAAAATTGATTTCAAAGAAAAGTGAAGAAGAAAAGTAAGAAAAAGAGATCAGTTTATCTAAATACATTTGAAGTTTAAAATTGATTTCAAAGAAAAGTGAAGAAGAAAAGTAAGAAAAAGAGATCAGTTTATCTAAATACATATGAAGTTTAAAATTGATTTCTAAGAAAAGTGAAGAAGAAAAGTAAGAAAAAGAGATCAGTTTATCTAAATACATTGTAAGTTTAAAATTGATTTCTAAGAAAAGTGAAGAAGAAAAGTAAGAAAAAGAGATCAGTTTAACTAAATACATTTGAAGTTTAAAATTGATTTCTAAGAAAAGTGAAGAAGAAAAGTAAGAAAAAGAGATCAGTTTATCTAAATACATTTGAAGTTTAAAATTGATTTCTAAGAAAAGTGAAGAAGAAAAGTAAGAAAAAGAGATCAGTTTATCTAAATACATTTGAAGTTTAAAATTGATTTCTAAGAAAAGTGAAGAAGAAAAGTAAGAAAAAGAGATCAGTTTATCTAAATACATTTGAAGTTTAAAATTGATTTCTAAGAAAAGTGAAGAAGAAAAGTAAGAAAAAGAGATCAGTTTATCTAAATACATTTGAAGTTTAAAATTGATTTCTAAGAAAAGTGAAGAAGAAAAGTAAGAAAAAGAGATCAGTTTATCTAAATACATTTGAAGTTTAAAATTGATTTCTAAGAAAAGTGAAGAAGAAAAGTAAGAAAAAGAGATCAGTTTATCTAAATACATTTGAAGTTTAAAATTGATTTCTAAGAAAAGTGAAGAAGAAAAGTAAGAAAAAGAGATCAGTTTATCTAAATACATTTGAAGTTTAAAATTGATTTCTAAGAAAAGTGAAGAAGAAAAGTAAGAAAAAGAGATCAGTTTATCTAAATACATTTGAAGTTTAAAATTGATTTCTGAGAAAAGTGAAGAAGAAAAGTAAGAAAAAGAGATCAGTTTATCTAAATACATTTGAAGTTTAAAATTGATTTCAAAGAAAAGTGAAGAAGAAAAGTAAGAAAAAGAGATCAGTTTATCTAAATACATTTGAAGTTTAAAATTGATTTCTAAGAAATGTGAAGAAGAAAAGTAAGAAAAAGAGATCAGTTTAACTAAATAAATTTGAAGTTTAAAATTGATTTCTAAGAAAAGTGAAGAAGAAAAGTAAGAAAAAGAGATCAGTTTATCTAAATACATTTGAAGTTTAAAATTGATTTCTAAGAAAAGTGAAGAAGAAAAGTAAGAAAAAGAGATCAGTTTATCTAAATACATTTGAAGTTTAAAATTGATTTCTAAGAAAAGTGAAGAAGAAAAGTAAGAAAAAGAGATCAGTTTATCTAAATACATTTGAAGTTTAAAATTGATTTCTAAGAAAAGTGAAGAAGAAAAGTAAGAAAAAGAGATCAGTTTAACTAAATACATTTGAAGTTTAAAATTGATTTCTAAGAAAAGTGAAGAAGAAAAGTAAGAAAAAGAGATCAGTTTATCTAAATACATTTGAAGTTTAAAATTGATTTCTAAGAAAAGTGAAGAAGAAAAGTAAGAAAAAGAGATCAGTTTATCTAAATACATTTGAAGTTTAAAATTGATTTCTAAGAAAAGTGAAGAAGAAAAGTAAGAAAAAGAGATCAGTTTATCTAAATACATTTGAAGTTTAAAATTGATTTCTAAGAAAAGTGAAGAAGAAAAGTAAGAAAAAGAGATCAGTTTATCTAAATACATTTGAAGTTTAAAATTGATTTCAAAGAAAAGTGAAGAAGAAAAGTAAGAAAAAGAGATCAGTTTATCTAAATACATTTGAAGTTTAAAATTGATTTCTAAGAAAAGTGAAGAAGAAAAGTAAGAAAAAGAGATCAGTTTAACTAAATACATTTGAAGTTTAAAATTGATTTCTAAGAAAAGTGAAGAAGAAAAGTAAGAAAAAGAGATCAGTTTATCTAAATACATTGAATTTTAAAATTGATTTCTAAGAAAAGTGAAGAAGAAAAGTAAGAAAAAGAGATCAGTTTAACTAAATACATTTGAAGTTTAAAATTGATTTCTAAGAAAAGTGAAGAAGAAAAGTAAGAAAAAGAGATCAGTTTAACTAAATACATATGAAGTTTAAAATTGATTTCTAAGAAAAGTGAAGAAGAAAAGTAAGAAAAAGAGATCAGTTTAACTAAATACATTTGAAGTTTAAAATTGATTTCTAAGAAAAGTGAAGAAGAAAAGTAAGAAAAAGAGATCAGTTTATCTAAATACATTTGAATTTTAAAATTGATTTCTAAGAAAAGTGAAGAAGAAAAGTAAGAAAAAGAGATCAGTTTATCTAAATACATTTGAAGTTTAAAATTGATTTCTAAGAAAAGTGAAGAAGAAAAGTAAGAAAAAGAGATCAGTTTAACTAAATACATTTGAAGTTTAAAATTGATTTCTAAGAAAAGTGAAGAAGAAAAGTAAGAAAAAGAGATCAGTTTATCTAAATACATTTGAAGTTTAAAATTGATTTCTAAGAAAAGTGAAGAAGAAAAGTAAGAAAAAGAGATCAGTTTATCTAAATACATTTGAAGTTTAAAATTGATTTCTAAGAAAAGTGAAGAAGAAAAGTAAGAAAAAGAGATCAGTTTATCTAAATACATTTGAAGTTTAAAATTGATTTCTAAGAAAAGTGAAGAAGAAAAGTAAGAAAAAGAGATCAGTTTATCTAAATACATTTGAAGTTTAAAATTGATTTCTAAGAAAAGTGAAGAAGAAAAGTAAGAAAAAGAGATCAGTTTATCTAAATACATTTGAAGTTTAAAATTGATTTCTAAGAAAAGTGAAGAAGAAAAGTAAGAAAAAGAGATCAGTTTATCTAAATACATTGTAAGTTTAAAATTGATTTCTAAGAAAAGTGAAGAAGAAAAGTAAGAAAAAGAGATCAGTTTATCTAAATACATTTGAAGTTTAAAATTGATTTCTAAGAAAAGTGAAGAAGAAAAGTAAGAAAAAGAGATCAGTTTATCTAAATACATTTGAAGTTTAAAATTGATTTCTAAGAAAAGTGAAGAAGAAAAGTAAGAAAAAGAGATCAGTTTAACTAAATACATATGAAGTTTAAAATTGATTTCTAAGAAAAGTGAAGAAGAAAAGTAAGAAAAAGAGATCAGTTTATCTAAATACATTTGAAGTTTAAAATTGATTTCTGAGAAAAGTGAAGAAGAAAAGTAAGAAAAAGAGATCAGTTTATCTAAATACATTTGAAGTTTAAAATTGATTTCTAAGAAAAGTGAAGAAGAAAAGTAAGAAAAAGAGATCAGTTTAACTAAATACATTTGAAGTTTAAAATTGATTTCTAAGAAAAGTGAAGAAGAAAAGTAAGAAAAAGAGATCAGTTTATCTAAATACATTTGAAGTTTAAAATTGATTTCTAAGAAAAGTGAAGAAGAAAAGTAAGAAAAAGAGATCAGTTTATCTAAATACATTTGAAGTTTAAAATTGATTTCTAAGAAAAGTGAAGAAGAAAAGTAAGAAAAAGAGATCAGTTTATCTAAATACATTGTAAGTTTAAAATTGATTTCTAAGAAAAGTGAAGAAGAAAAGTAAGAAAAAGAGATCAGTTTATCTAAATACATTTGAAGTTTAAAATTGATTTCTAAGAAAAGTGAAGAAGAAAAGTAAGAAAAAGAGATCAGTTTATCTAAATACATTTGAAGTTTAAAATTGATTTCTAAGAAAAGTGAAGAAGAAAAGTAAGAAAAAGAGATCAGTTTATCTAAATACATATGAAGTTTAAAATTGATTTCTAAGAAAAGTGAAGAAGAAAAGTAAGAAAAAGAGATCAGTTTATCTAAATACATTTGAAGTTTAAAATTGATTTCTAAGAAAAGTGAAGAAGAAAAGTAAGAAAAAGAGATCAGTTTAACTAAATACATTTGAATTTTAAAATTGATTTCTAAGAAAAGTGAAGAAGAAAAGTAAGAAAAAGAGATCAGTTTATCTAAATACATTGTAAGTTTAAAATTGATTTCTAAGAAAAGTGAAGAAGAAAAGTAAGAAAAAGAGATCAGTTTATCTAAATACATTTGAAGTTTAAAATTGATTTCTAAGAAAAGTGAAGAAGAAAAGTAAGAAAAAGAGATCAGTTTATCTAAATACATTTGAAGTTTAAAATTGATTTCTAAGAAAAGTGAAGAAGAAAAGTAAGAAAAAGAGATCAGTTTATCTAAATACATTTGAAGTTTAAAATTGATTTCTGAGAAAAGTGAAGAAGAAAAGTAAGAAAAAGAGATCAGTTTATCTAAATACATTTGAAGTTTAAAATTGATTTCTAAGAAAAGTGAAGAAGAAAAGTAAGAAAAAGAGATCAGTTTATCTAAATACATTTGAATTTTAAAATTGATTTCTAAGAAAAGTGAAGAAGAAAAGTAAGAAAAAGAGATCAGTTTATCTAAATACATTTAAAGTTTAAAATTGATTTCTAAGAAAAGTGAAGAAGAAAAGTAAGAAAAAGAGATCAGTTTATCTAAATACATATGAAGTTTAAAATTGATTTCTAAGAAAAGTGAAGAAGAAAAGTAAGAAAAAGAGATCAGTTTATCTAAATACATTTGAAGTTTAAAATTGATTTCTAAGAAAAGTGAAGAAGAAAAGTAAGAAAAAGAGATCAGTTTATCTAAATACATTTGAAGTTTAAAATTGATTTCTAAGAAAAGTGAAGAAGAAAAGTAAGAAAAAGAGATCAGTTTATCTAAATACATTTGAAGTTTAAAATTGATTTCTAAGAAAAGTGAAGAAGAAAAGTAAGAAAAAGAGATCAGTTTATCTAAATACATTTGAAGTTTAAAATTGATTTCTAAGAAAAGTGAAGAAGAAAAGTAAGAAAAAGAGATCAGTTTAACTAAATACATTTGAAGTTTAAAATTGATTTCAAAGAAAAGTGAAGAAGAAAAGTAAGAAAAAGAGATCAGTTTATCTAAATACATTTGAAGTTTAAAATTGATTTCTAAGAAAAGTGAAGAAGAAAAGTAAGAAAAAGAGATCAGTTTATCTAAATACATTTGAAGTTTAAAATTGATTTCTAAGAAAAGTGAAGAAGAAAAGTAAGAAAAAGAGATCAGTTTAACTAAATACATATGAAGTTTAAAATTGATTTCTAAGAAAAGTGAAGAAGAAAAGTAAGAAAAAGAGATCAGTTTATCTAAATACATTTGAAGTTTAAAATTGATTTCTGAGAAAAGTGAAGAAGAAAAGTAAGAAAAAGAGATCAGTTTAACTAAATACATTTGAAGTTTAAAATTGATTTCTAAGAAAAGTGAAGAAGAAAAGTAAGAAAAAGAGATCAGTTTATCTAAATACATTTGAAGTTTAAAATTGATTTCTAAGAAAAGTGAAGAAGAAAAGTAAGAAAAAGAGATCAGTTTATCTAAATACATTTGAAGTTTAAAATTGATTTCTAAGAAAAGTGAAGAAGAAAAGTAAGAAAAAGAGATCAGTTTATCTAAATACATTTGAAGTTTAAAATTGATTTCTAAGAAAAGTGAAGAAGAAAAGTAAGAAAAAGAGATCAGTTTATCTAAATACATTTGAAGTTTAAAATTGATTTCTAAGAAAAGTGAAGAAGAAAAGTAAGAAAAAGAGATCAGTTTATCTAAATACATTTGAATTTTAAAATTGATTTCTAAGAAAAGTGAAGAAGAAAAGTAAGAAAAAGAGATCAGTTTATCTAAATACATTTGAAGTTTAAAATTGATTTCTAAGAAAAGTGAAGAAGAAAAGTAAGAAAAAGAGATCAGTTTATCTAAATACATTTGAATTTTAAAATTGATTTCAAAGAAAAGTGAAGAAGAAAAGTAAGAAAAAGAGATCAGTTTATCTAAATACATTTGAAGTTTAAAATTGATTTCTAAGAAAAGTGAAGAAGAAAAGTAAGAAAAAGAGATCAGTTTATCTAAATACATTTGAATTTTAAAATTGATTTCAAAGAAAAGTGAAGAAGAAAAGTAAGAAAAAGAGATCAGTTTATCTAAATACATTTGAAGTTTAAAATTGATTTCTAAGAAAAGTGAAGAAGAAAAGTAAGAAAAAGAGATCAGTTTATCTAAATACATTTTAAGTTTAAAATTGATTTCTAAGAAAAGTGAAGAAGAAAAGTAAGAAAAAGAGATCAGTTTATCTAAATACATTTGAATTTTAAAATTGATTTCTAAGAAAAGTGAAGAAGAAAAGTAAGAAAAAGAGATCAGTTTATCTAAATACATTTAAAGTTTAAAATTGATTTCTAAGAAAAGTGAAGAAGAAAAGTAAGAAAAAGAGATCAGTTTATCTAAATACATATGAAGTTTAAAATTGATTTCTAAGAAAAGTGAAGAAGAAAAGTAAGAAAAAGAGATCAGTTTATCTAAATACATTTGAATTTTAAAATTGATTTCTAAGAAAAGTGAAGAAGAAAAGTAAGAAAAAGAGATCAGTTTATCTAAATACATTTGAAGTTTAAAATTGATTTCTAAGAAAAGTGAAGAAGAAAAGTAAGAAAAAGAGATCAGTTTATCTAAATACATTTGAAGTTTAAAATTGATTTCTAAGAAAAGTGAAGAAGAAAAGTAAGAAAAAGAGATCAGTTTATCTAAATACATTTGAAGTTTAAAATTGATTTCTAAGAAAAGTGAAGAAGAAAAGTAAGAAAAAGAGATCAGTTTATCTAAATACATTTTAAGTTTAAAATTGATTTCTAAGAAAAGTGAAGAAGAAAAGTAAGAAAAAGAGATCAGTTTATCTAAATACATTTGAAGTTTAAAATTGATTTCTAAGAAAAGTGAAGAAGAAAAGTAAGAAAAAGAGATCAGTTTAACTAAATACATTTGAAGTTTAAAATTGATTTCTAAGAAAAGTGAAGAAGAAAAGTAAGAAAAAGAGATCAGTTTATCTAAATACATTTGAAGTTTAAAATTGATTTCTAAGAAAAGTGAAGAAGAAAAGTAAGAAAAAGAGATCAGTTTATCTAAATACATTTGAAGTTTAAAATTGATTTCTAAGAAAAGTGAAGAAGAAAAGTAAGAAAAAGAGATCAGTTTATCTAAATAAATTTGAAGTTTAAAATTGATTTCTAAGAAAAGTGAAGAAGAAAAGTAAGAAAAAGAGATCAGTTTATCTAAATACATTTGAATTTTAAAATTGATTTCTAAGAAAAGTGAAGAAGAAAAGTAAGAAAAAGAGATCAGTTTAACTAAATACATTTGAAGTTTAAAATTGATTTCTAAGAAAAGTGAAGAAGAAAAGTAAGAAAAAGAGATCAGTTTAACTAAATACATTTAAAGTTTAAAATTGATTTCTGAGAAAAGTGAAGAAGAAAAGTAAGAAAAAGAGATCAGTTTAACTAAATACATTTGAAGTTTAAAATTGATTTCTAAGAAAAGTGAAGAAGAAAAGTAAGAAAAAGAGATCAGTTTATCTAAATACATTTGAAGTTTAAAATTGATTTCTAAGAAAAGTGAAGAAGAAAAGTAAGAAAAAGAGATCAGTTTAACTAAATACATTTGAAGTTTAAAATTGATTTCTAAGAAAAGTGAAGAAGAAAAGTAAGAAAAAGAGATCAGTTTATCTAAATACATTTGAAGTTTAAAATTGATTTCTAAGAAAAGTGAAGAAGAAAAGTAAGAAAAAGAGATCAGTTTATCTAAATACATTTGAAGTTTAAAATTGATTTCTAAGAAAAGTGAAGAAGAAAAGTAAGAAAAAGAGATCAGTTTATCTAAATAAATTTGAAGTTTAAAATTGATTTCTGAGAAAAGTGAAGAAGAAAAGTAAGAAAAAGAGATCAGTTTATCTAAATACATTTAAAGTTTAAAATTGATTTCTGAGAAAAGTGAAGAAGAAAAGTAAGAAAAAGAGATCAGTTTATCTAAATACATTTGAAGTTTAAAATTGATTTCTAAGAAAAGTGAAGAAGAAAAGTAAGAAAAAGAGATCAGTTTATCTAAATACATTTGAAGTTTAAAATTGATTTCTAAGAAAAGTGAAGAAGAAAAGTAAGAAAAAGAGATCAGTTTATCTAAATACATTTGAAGTTTAAAATTGATTTCTAAGAAAAGTGAAGAAGAAAAGTAAGAAAAAGAGATCAGTTTATCTAAATACATTTGAATTTTAAAATTGATTTCAAAGAAAAGTGAAGAAGAAAAGTAAGAAAAAGAGATCAGTTTATCTAAATACATTTGAAGTTTAAAATTGATTTCTAAGAAAAGTGAAGAAGAAAAGTAAGAAAAAGAGATCAGTTTATCTAAATACATTTGAAGTTTAAAATTGATTTCTAAGAAAAGTGAAGAAGAAAAGTAAGAAAAAGAGATCAGTTTATCTAAATACATTTGAAGTTTAAAATTGATTTCTAAGAAAAGTGAAGAAGAAAAGTAAGAAAAAGAGATCAGTTTAACTAAATACATTTGAAGTTTAAAATTGATTTCTAAGAAAAGTGAAGAAGAAAAGTAAGAAAAAGAGATCAGTTTATCTAAATACATTTGAAGTTTAAAATTGATTTCTAAGAAAAGTGAAGAAGAAAAGTAAGAAAAAGAGATCAGTTTATCTAAATACATTTGAAGTTTAAAATTGATTTCTAAGAAAAGTGAAGAAGAAAAGTAAGAAAAAGAGATCAGTTTATCTAAATACATTTGAAGTTTAAAATTGATTTCTAAGAAAAGTGAAGAAGAAAAGTAAGAAAAAGAGATCAGTTTATCTAAATACATTTGAAGTTTAAAATTGATTTCTAAGAAAAGTGAAGAAGAAAAGTAAGAAAAAGAGATCAGTTTATCTAAATACATTTGAAGTTTAAAATTGATTTCTAAGAAAAGTGAAGAAGAAAAGTAAGAAAAAGAGATCAGTTTAACTAAATACATTTGAAGTTTAAAATTGATTTCTAAGAAAAGTGAAGAAGAAAAGTAAGAAAAAGAGATCAGTTTATCTAAATACATTGTAAGTTTAAAATTGATTTCTAAGAAAAGTGAAGAAGAAAAGTAAGAAAAAGAGATCAGTTTATCTAAATACATTTGAAGTTTAAAATTGATTTCTAAGAAAAGTGAAGAAGAAAAGTAAGAAAAAGAGATCAGTTTAACTAAATACATTTGAAGTTTAAAATTGATTTCTAAGAAAAGTGAAGAAGAAAAGTAAGAAAAAGAGATCAGTTTATCTAAATACATTTGAATTTTAAAATTGATTTCAAAGAAAAGTGAAGAAGAAAAGTAAGAAAAAGAGATCAGTTTATCTAAATACATTTGAAGTTTAAAATTGATTTCTAAGAAAAGTGAAGAAGAAAAGTAAGAAAAAGAGATCAGTTTATCTAAATACATTTGAAGTTTAAAATTGATTTCTAAGAAAAGTGAAGAAGAAAAGTAAGAAAAAGAGATCAGTTTAACTAAATACATTTGAAGTTTAAAATTGATTTCTAAGAAAAGTGAAGAAGAAAAGTAAGAAAAAGAGATCAGTTTAACTAAATACATTTGAAGTTTAAAATTGATTTCTAAGAAAAGTGAAGAAGAAAAGTAAGAAAAAGAGATCAGTTTATCTAAATACATTTGAATTTTAAAATTGATTTCAAAGAAAAGTGAAGAAGAAAAGTAAGAAAAAGAGATCAGTTTATCTAAATACATTTGAAGTTTAAAATTGATTTCTAAGAAAAGTGAAGAAGAAAAGTAAGAAAAAGAGATCAGTTTATCTAAATACATTTGAAGTTTAAAATTGATTTCTAAGAAAAGTGAAGAAGAAAAGTAAGAAAAAGAGATCAGTTTATCTAAATACATTTGAAGTTTAAAATTGATTTCTAAGAAAAGTGAAGAAGAAAAGTAAGAAAAAGAGATCAGTTTAACTAAATACATTTGAAGTTTAAAATTGATTTCTAAGAAAAGTGAAGAAGAAAAGTAAGAAAAAGAGATCAGTTTATCTAAATACATTTGAATTTTAAAATTGATTTCTAAGAAAAGTGAAGAAGAAAAGTAAGAAAAAGAGATCAGTTTATCTAAATACATTTGAATTTTAAAATTGATTTCTAAGAAAAGTGAAGAAGAAAAGTAAGAAAAAGAGATCAGTTTATCTAAATACATTTGAAGTTTAAAATTGATTTCTGAGAAAAGTGAAGAAGAAAAGTAAGAAAAAGAGATCAGTTTATCTAAATACATTTGAAGTTTAAAATTGATTTCTAAGAAAAGTGAAGAAGAAAAGTAAGAAAAAGAGATCAGTTTAACTAAATACATTTGAAGTTTAAAATTGATTTCTAAGAAAAGTGAAGAAGAAAAGTAAGAAAAAGAGATCAGTTTATCTAAATACATTTGAAGTTTAAAATTGATTTCTAAGAAAAGTGAAGAAGAAAAGTAAGAAAAAGAGATCAGTTTATCTAAATACATTTGAATTTTAAAATTGATTTCAAAGAAAAGTGAAGAAGAAAAGTAAGAAAAAGAGATCAGTTTATCTAAATACATTTGAAGTTTAAAATTGATTTCTAAGAAAAGTGAAGAAGAAAAGTAAGAAAAAGAGATCAGTTTATCTAAATACATTTGAAGTTTAAAATTGATTTCTAAGAAAAGTGAAGAAGAAAAGTAAGAAAAAGAGATCAGTTTATCTAAATACATTTGAAGTTTAAAATTGATTTCTAAGAAAAGTGAAGAAGAAAAGTAAGAAAAAGAGATCAGTTTATCTAAATACATTTGAAGTTTAAAATTGATTTCTAAGAAAAGTGAAGAAGAAAAGTAAGAAAAAGAGATCAGTTTATCTAAATACATTTGAAGTTTAAAATTGATTTCTAAGAAAAGTGAAGAAGAAAAGTAAGAAAAAGAGATCAGTTTATCTAAATACATTTGAAGTTTAAAATTGATTTCTAAGAAAAGTGAAGAAGAAAAGTAAGAAAAAGAGATCAGTTTATCTAAATACATTTGAAGTTTAAAATTGATTTCAAAGAAAAGTGAAGAAGAAAAGTAAGAAAAAGAGATCAGTTTATCTAAATACATTTGAAGTTTAAAATTGATTTCTAAGAAAAGTGAAGAAGAAAAGTAAGAAAAAGAGATCAGTTTATCTAAATACATTTGAAGTTTAAAATTGATTTCTAAGAAAAGTGAAGAAGAAAAGTAAGAAAAAGAGATCAGTTTATCTAAATACATTTGAATTTTAAAATTTATTTCTAAGAAAAGTGAAGAAGAAAAGTAAGAAAAAGAGATCAGTTTATCTAAATACATTTGAAGTTTAAAATTGATTTCTAAGAAAAGTGAAGAAGAAAAGTAAGAAAAAGAGATCAGTTTATCTAAATACATTTGAAGTTTAAAATTGATTTCTAAGAAAAGTGAAGAAGAAAAGTAAGAAAAAGAGATCAGTTTAACTAAATACATTGAATTTTAAAATTGATTTCTAAGAAAAGTGAAGAAGAAAAGTAAGAAAAAGAGATCAGTTTAACTAAATACATTTGAAGTTTAAAATTGATTTCAAAGAAAAGTGAAGAAGAAAAGTAAGAAAAAGAGATCAGTTTATCTAAATACATTTGAAGTTTAAAATTGATTTCTAAGAAAAGTGAAGAAGAAAAGTAAGAAAAAGAGATCAGTTTATCTAAATACATTTGAAGTTTAAAATTGATTTCTAAGAAAAGTGAAGAAGAAAAGTAAGAAAAAGAGATCAGTTTATCTAAATACATTTGAAGTTTAAAATTGATTTCTAAGAAAAGTGAAGAAGAAAAGTAAGAAAAAGAGATCAGTTTATCTAAATACATTTGAAGTTTAAAATTGATTTCTAAGAAAAGTGAAGAAGAAAAGTAAGAAAAAGAGATCAGTTTATCTAAATACATTTGAAGTTTAAAATTGATTTCTAAGAAAAGTGAAGAAGAAAAGTAAGAAAAAGAGATCAGTTTATCTAAATACATTTGAAGTTTAAAATTGATTTCTAAGAAAAGTGAAGAAGAAAAGTAAGAAAAAGAGATCAGTTTATCTAAATACATTTGAAGTTTAAAATTGATTTCTAAGAAAAGTGAAGAAGAAAAGTAAGAAAAAGAGATCAGTTTATCTAAATACATTTGAATTTTAAAATTGATTTCTAAGAAAAGTGAAGAAGAAAAGTAAGAAAAAGAGATCAGTTTATCTAAATACATTTGAAGTTTAAAATTGATTTCTAAGAAAAGTGAAGAAGAAAAGTAAGAAAAAGAGATCAGTTTATCTAAATACATTTGAAGTTTAAAATTGATTTCTAAGAAAAGTGAAGAAGAAAAGTAAGAAAAAGAGATCAGTTTATCTAAATACATTTGAAGTTTAAAATTGATTTCTAAGAAAAGTGAAGAAGAAAAGTAAGAAAAAGAGATCAGTTTATCTAAATACATTTGAATTTTAAAATTGATTTCTAAGAAAAGTGAAGAAGAAAAGTAAGAAAAAGAGATCAGTTTATCTAAATACATTTTAAGTTTAAAATTGATTTCTAAGAAAAGTGAAGAAGAAAAGTAAGAAAAAGAGATCAGTTTATCTAAATACATTTGAAGTTTAAAATTGATTTCTAAGAAAAGTGAAGAAGAAAAGTAAGAAAAAGAGATCAGTTTAACTAAATACATATGAAGTTTAAAATTAATTTCTAAGAAAAGTGAAGAAGAAAAGTAAGAAAAAGAGATCAGTTTATCTAAATACATTTTAAGTTTAAAATTGATTTCTAAGAAAAGTGAAGAAGAAAAGTAAGAAAAAGAGATCAGTTTAACTAAATACATATGAAGTTTAAAATTAATTTCTAAGAAAAGTGAAGAAGAAAAGTAAGAAAAAGAGATCAGTTTATCTAAATACATTTGAATTTTAAAATTGATTTCTAAGAAAAGTGAAGAAGAAAAGTAAGAAAAAGAGATCAGTTTATCTAAATACATTTGAATTTTAAAATTGATTTCAAAGAAAAGTGAAGAAGAAAAGTAAGAAAAAGAGATCAGTTTATCTAAATACATTTGAAGTTTAAAATTGATTTCTAAGAAAAGTGAAGAAGAAAAGTAAGAAAAAGAGATCAGTTTATCTAAATACATTTGAAGTTTAAAATTGATTTCTAAGAAAAGTGAAGAAGAAAAGTAAGAAAAAGAGATCAGTTTATCTAAATACATTTGAAGTTTAAAATTGATTTCTAAGAAAAGTGAAGAAGAAAAGTAAGAAAAAGAGATCAGTTTATCTAAATACATTTGAAGTTTAAAATTGATTTCTAAGAAAAGTGAAGAAGAAAAGTAAGAAAAAGAGATCAGTTTATCTAAATACATTTGAAGTTTAAAATTGATTTCAAAGAAAAGTGAAGAAGAAAAGTAAGAAAAAGAGATCAGTTTATCTAAATACATTTGAAGTTTAAAATTGATTTCTAAGAAAAGTGAAGAAGAAAAGTAAGAAAAAGAGATCAGTTTATCTAAATACATTTGAAGTTTAAAATTGATTTCTAAGAAAAGTGAAGAAGAAAAGTAAGAAAAAGAGATCAGTTTATCTAAATACATTTGAATTTTAAAATTTATTTCTAAGAAAAGTGAAGAAGAAAAGTAAGAAAAAGAGATCAGTTTATCTAAATACATTTTAAGTTTAAAATTTATTTCTAAGAAAAGTGAAGAAGAAAAGTAAGAAAAAGAGATCAGTTTATCTAAATACATTTGAAGTTTAAAATTGATTTCTAAGAAAAGTGAAGAAGAAAAGTAAGAAAAAGAGATCAGTTTAACTAAATACATTGAATTTTAAAATTGATTTCTAAGAAAAGTGAAGAAGAAAAGTAAGAAAAAGAGATCAGTTTAACTAAATACATTTGAAGTTTAAAATTGATTTCAAAGAAAAGTGAAGAAGAAAAGTAAGAAAAAGAGATCAGTTTATCTAAATACATTTGAAGTTTAAAATTGATTTCTAAGAAAAGTGAAGAAGAAAAGTAAGAAAAAGAGATCAGTTTATCTAAATACATTTGAAGTTTAAAATTGATTTCTAAGAAAAGTGAAGAAGAAAAGTAAGAAAAAGAGATCAGTTTATCTAAATACATTTGAAGTTTAAAATTGATTTCTAAGAAAAGTGAAGAAGAAAAGTAAGAAAAAGAGATCAGTTTATCTAAATACATTTGAAGTTTAAAATTGATTTCTAAGAAAAGTGAAGAAGAAAAGTAAGAAAAAGAGATCAGTTTATCTAAATACATTTGAAGTTTAAAATTGATTTCTAAGAAAAGTGAAGAAGAAAAGTAAGAAAAAGAGATCAGTTTATCTAAATACATTTGAAGTTTAAAATTGATTTCTAAGAAAAGTGAAGAAGAAAAGTAAGAAAAAGAGATCAGTTTATCTAAATACATTTGAAGTTTAAAATTGATTTCTAAGAAAAGTGAAGAAGAAAAGTAAGAAAAAGAGATCAGTTTATCTAAATACATTTGAAGTTTAAAATTGATTTCTAAGAAAAGTGAAGAAGAAAAGTAAGAAAAAGAGATCAGTTTATCTAAATACATTTGAAGTTTAAAATTGATTTCTAAGAAAAGTGAAGAAGAAAAGTAAGAAAAAGAGATCAGTTTATCTAAATACATTTGAAGTTTAAAATTGATTTCTAAGAAAAGTGAAGAAGAAAAGTAAGAAAAAGAGATCAGTTTATCTAAATACATTTGAAGTTTAAAATTGATTTCTAAGAAAAGTGAAGAAGAAAAGTAAGAAAAAGAGATCAGTTTATCTAAATACATTTGAATTTTAAAATTGATTTCTAAGAAAAGTGAAGAAGAAAAGTAAGAAAAAGAGATCAGTTTATCTAAATACATTTTAAGTTTAAAATTGATTTCTAAGAAAAGTGAAGAAGAAAAGTAAGAAAAAGAGATCAGTTTATCTAAATACATTTGAAGTTTAAAATTGATTTCTAAGAAAAGTGAAGAAGAAAAGTAAGAAAAAGAGATCAGTTTAACTAAATACATATGAAGTTTAAAATTAATTTCTAAGAAAAGTGAAGAAGAAAAGTAAGAAAAAGAGATCAGTTTATCTAAATACATTTTAAGTTTAAAATTGATTTCTAAGAAAAGTGAAGAAGAAAAGTAAGAAAAAGAGATCAGTTTAACTAAATACATATGAAGTTTAAAATTGATTTCTAAGAAAAGTGAAGAAGAAAAGTAAGAAAAAGAGATCAGTTTATCTAAATACATTTTAAGTTTAAAATTGATTTCTAAGAAAAGTGAAGAAGAAAAGTAAGAAAAAGAGATCAGTTTATCTAAATACATTTGAAGTTTAAAATTGATTTCTAAGAAAAGTGAAGAAGAAAAGTAAGAAAAAGAGATCAGTTTATCTAAATAAATTTGAAGTTTAAAATTGATTTCTAAGAAAAGTGAAGAAGAAAAGTAAGAAAAAGAGATCAGTTTATCTAAATACATTTGAAGTTTAAAATTGATTTCTAAGAAAAGTGAAGAAGAAAAGTAAGAAAAAGAGATCAGTTTAACTAAATACATTGAATTTTAAAATTGATTTCTAAGAAAAGTGAAGAAGAAAAGTAAGAAAAAGAGATCAGTTTAACTAAATACATTTGAAGTTTAAAATTGATTTCTAAGAAAAGTGAAGAAGAAAAGTAAGAAAAAGAGATCAGTTTATCTAAATAAATTTGAAGTTTAAAATTGATTTCTAAGAAAAGTGAAGAAGAAAAGTAAGAAAAAGAGATCAGTTTATCTAAATACATTTGAATTTTAAAATTGATTTCTAAGAAAAGTGAAGAAGAAAAGTAAGAAAAAGAGATCAGTTTATCTAAATACATTTGAAGTTTAAAATTGATTTCTAAGAAAAGTGAAGAAGAAAAGTAAGAAAAAGAGATCAGTTTAACTAAATACATTTGAAGTTTAAAATTGATTTCTAAGAAAAGTGAAGAAGAAAAGTAAGAAAAAGAGATCAGTTTAACTAAATACATTGAATTTTAAAATTGATTTCTAAGAAAAGTGAAGAAGAAAAGTAAGAAAAAGAGATCAGTTTAACTAAATACATTTGAAGTTTAAAATTGATTTCTAAGAAAAGTGAAGAAGAAAAGTAAGAAAAAGAGATCAGTTTATCTAAATACATTTGAATTTTAAAATTGATTTCTAAGAAAAGTGAAGAAGAAAAGTAAGAAAAAGAGATCAGTTTATCTAAATACATTTGAAGTTTAAAATTGATTTCTGAGAAAAGTGAAGAAGAAAAGTAAGAAAAAGAGATCAGTTTATCTAAATACATTTGAAGTTTAAAATTGATTTCTAAGAAAAGTGAAGAAGAAAAGTAAGAAAAAGAGATCAGTTTAACTAAATACATTTGAAGTTTAAAATTGATTTCTAAGAAAAGTGAAGAAGAAAAGTAAGAAAAAGAGATCAGTTTATCTAAATACATTTGAATTTTAAAATTGATTTCTAAGAAAAGTGAAGAAGAAAAGTAAGAAAAAGAGATCAGTTTATCTAAATACATTTGAAGTTTAAAATTGATTTCTAAGAAAAGTGAAGAAGAAAAGTAAGAAAAAGAGATCAGTTTATCTAAATACATTTGAATTTTAAAATTGATTTCTAAGAAAAGTGAAGAAGAAAAGTAAGAAAAAGAGATCAGTTTATCTAAATACATTTGAAGTTTAAAATTGATTTCTGAGAAAAGTGAAGAAGAAAAGTAAGAAAAAGAGATCAGTTTATCTAAATACATTTGAAGTTTAAAATTGATTTCTAAGAAAAGTGAAGAAGAAAAGTAAGAAAAAGAGATCAGTTTAACTAAATACATTTGAAGTTTAAAATTGATTTCTAAGAAAAGTGAAGAAGAAAAGTAAGAAAAAGAGATCAGTTTATCTAAATACATTTGAAGTTTAAAATTGATTTCTAAGAAAAGTGAAGAAGAAAAGTAAGAAAAAGAGATCAGTTTAACTAAATACATATGAAGTTTAAAATTAATTTCTAAGAAAAGTGAAGAAGAAAAGTAAGAAAAAGAGATCAGTTTATCTAAATACATTTGAAGTTTAAAATTGATTTCTAAGAAAAGTGAAGAAGAAAAGTAAGAAAAAGAGATCAGTTTATCTAAATACATTTGAAGTTTAAAATTGATTTCTAAGAAAAGTGAAGAAGAAAAGTAAGAAAAAGAGATCAGTTTATCTAAATACATTTGAAGTTTAAAATTGATTTCAAAGAAAAGTGAAGAAGAAAAGTAAGAAAAAGAGATCAGTTTATCTAAATACATTTGAAGTTTAAAATTGATTTCTAAGAAAAGTGAAGAAGAAAAGTAAGAAAAAGAGATCAGTTTATCTAAATACATTTGAAGTTTAAAATTGATTTCTAAGAAAAGTGAAGAAGAAAAGTAAGAAAAAGAGATCAGTTTATCTAAATACATTTGAAGTTTAAAATTGATTTCTAAGAAAAGTGAAGAAGAAAAGTAAGAAAAAGAGATCAGTTTATCTAAATACATTTGAAGTTTAAAATTGATTTCTAAGAAAAGTGAAGAAGAAAAGTAAGAAAAAGAGA
Organism: Loxodes magnus; assembly: GCA_946699065.1. Lineage (NCBI taxonomy): Eukaryota > Ciliophora > Karyorelictea > Loxodida > Loxodidae > Loxodes > Loxodes magnus. Next base: position 16,248 of record CAMPDV010003516.1, on the reverse strand, counting down.
TCAGTTTATCTAAATACATTTTAAGTTTAAAATTGATTTCTAAGAAAAGTGAAGAAGAAAAGTAAGAAAAAGAGATCAGTTTATCTAAATACATTTGAAGTTTAAAATTGATTTCTAAGAAAAGTGAAGAAGAAAAGTAAGAAAAAGAGATCAGTTTATCTAAATACATTTGAAGTTTAAAATTGATTTCTAAGAAAAGTGAAGAAGAAAAGTAAGAAAAAGAGATCAGTTTATCTAAATACATTTGAAGTTTAAAATTGATTTCTAAGAAAAGTGAAGAAGAAAAGTAAGAAAAAGAGATCAGTTTATCTAAATACATTTTAAGTTTAAAATTGATTTCTAAGAAAAGTGAAGAAGAAAAGTAAGAAAAAGAGATCAGTTTATCTAAATACATTTGAAGTTTAAAATTGATTTCTAAGAAAAGTGAAGAAGAAAAGTAAGAAAAAGAGATCAGTTTATCTAAATACATTTGAAGTTTAAAATTGATTTCTAAGAAAAGTGAAGAAGAAAAGTAAGAAAAAGAGATCAGTTTATCTAAATACATTTGAATTTAAAATTAATTTCTAAGAAAAGTGAAGAAGAAAAGTAAGAAAAAGAGATCAGTTTATCTAAATACATTTGAAGTTTAAAATTGATTTCTAAGAAAAGTGAAGAAGAAAAGTAAGAAAAAGAGATCAGTTTATCTAAATACATTTGAAGTTTAAAATTGATTTCTAAGAAAAGTGAAGAAGAAAAGTAAGAAAAAGAGATCAGTTTAACTAAATACATATGAAGTTTAAAATTAATTTCTAAGAAAAGTGAAGAAGAAAAGTAAGAAAAAGAGATCAGTTTATCTAAATACATTTGAAGTTTAAAATTGATTTCTAAGAAAAGTGAAGAAGAAAAGTAAGAAAAAGAGATCAGTTTAACTAAATACATATGAAGTTTAAAATTAATTTCTAAGAAAAGTGAAGAAGAAAAGTAAGAAAAAGAGATCAGTTTATCTAAATACATTTGAAGTTTAAAATTGATTTCTAAGAAAAGTGAAGAAGAAAAGTAAGAAAAAGAGATCAGTTTATCTAAATACATTTGAAGTTTAAAATTGATTTCTAAGAAAAGTGAAGAAGAAAAGTAAGAAAAAGAGATCAGTTTAACTAAATACATATGAAGTTTAAAATTAATTTCTAAGAAAAGTGAAGAAGAAAAGTAAGAAAAAGAGATCAGTTTATCTAAATACATTTTAAGTTTAAAATTGATTTCTAAGAAAAGTGAAGAAGAAAAGTAAGAAAAAGAGATCAGTTTAACTAAATACATATGAAGTTTAAAATTAATTTCTAAGAAAAGTGAAGAAGAAAAGTAAGAAAAAGAGATCAGTTTATCTAAATACATTTGAAGTTTAAAATTGATTTCTAAGAAAAGTGAAGAAGAAAAGTAAGAAAAAGAGATCAGTTTATCTAAATAAATTTGAAGTTTAAAATTGATTTCTAAGAAAAGTGAAGAAGAAAAGTAAGAAAAAGAGATCAGTTTATCTAAATACATTTGAAGTTTAAAATTGATTTCTAAGAAAAGTGAAGAAGAAAAGTAAGAAAAAGAGATCAGTTTATCTAAATACATTTTAAGTTTAAAATTGATTTCTAAGAAAAGTGAAGAAGAAAAGTAAGAAAAAGAGATCAGTTTATCTAAATACATTTGAAGTTTAAAATTGATTTCTAAGAAAAGTGAAGAAGAAAAGTAAGAAAAAGAGATCAGTTTATCTAAATACATTTGAAGTTTAAAATTGATTTCTAAGAAAAGTGAAGAAGAAAAGTAAGAAAAAGAGATCAGTTTATCTAAATACATTTGAAGTTTAAAATTGATTTCTAAGAAAAGTGAAGAAGAAAAGTAAGAAAAAGAGATCAGTTTAACTAAATACATATGAAGTTTAAAATTGATTTCTAAGAAAAGTGAAGAAGAAAAGTAAGAAAAAGAGATCAGTTTAACTAAATACATTTTAAGTTTAAAATTGATTTCTAAGAAAAGTGAAGAAGAAAAGTAAGAAAAAGAGATCAGTTTATCTAAATACATTTGAAGTTTAAAATTGATTTCTAAGAAAAGTGAAGAAGAAAAGTAAGAAAAAGAGATCAGTTTATCTAAATAAATTTGAAGTTTAAAATTGATTTCTAAGAAAAGTGAAGAAGAAAAGTAAGAAAAAGAGATCAGTTTATCTAAATACATTTGAAGTTTAAAATTGATTTCTAAGAAAAGTGAAGAAGAAAAGTAAGAAAAAGAGATCAGTTTAACTAAATACATATGAATTTTAAAATTGATTTCTAAGAAAAGTGAAGAAGAAAAGTAAGAAAAAGAGATCAGTTTATCTAAATACATTTGAATTTTAAAATTGATTTCTAAGAAAAGTGAAGAAGAAAAGTAAGAAAAAGAGATCAGTTTATCTAAATACATTTGAAGTTTAAAATTGATTTCTAAGAAAAGTGAAGAAGAAAAGTAAGAAAAAGAGATCAGTTTATCTAAATACATTTGAAGTTTAAAATTGATTTCTAAGAAAAGTGAAGAAGAAAAGTAAGAAAAAGAGATCAGTTTATCTAAATACATATGAAGTTTAAAATTGATTTCTAAGAAAAGTGAAGAAGAAAAGTAAGAAAAAGAGATCAGTTTATCTAAATACATTTGAATTTTAAAATTGATTTCTAAGAAAAGTGAAGAAGAAAAGTAAGAAAAAGAGATCAGTTTATCTAAATACATTTGAAGTTTAAAATTGATTTCTAAGAAAAGTGAAGAAGAAAAGTAAGAAAAAGAGATCAGTTTAACTAAATACATATGAAGTTTAAAATTGATTTCTAAGAAAAGTGAAGAAGAAAAGTAAGAAAAAGAGATCAGTTTATCTAAATACATTTGAAGTTTAAAATTGATTTCTAAGAAAAGTGAAGAAGAAAAGTAAGAAAAAGAGATCAGTTTATCTAAATACATTGTAAGTTTAAAATTGATTTCTAAGAAAAGTGAAGAAGAAAAGTAAGAAAAAGAGATCAGTTTATCTAAATACATTTGAAGTTTAAAATTGATTTCTAAGAAAAGTGAAGAAGAAAAGTAAGAAAAAGAGATCAGTTTATCTAAATACATTTGAATTTTAAAATTGATTTCTAAGAAAAGTGAAGAAGAAAAGTAAGAAAAAGAGATCAGTTTATCTAAATACATTTGAAGTTTAAAATTGATTTCTAAGAAAAGTGAAGAAGAAAAGTAAGAAAAAGAGATCAGTTTGACTAAATACATTTGAATTTAAAATTAATTTCTAAGAAAAGTGAAGAAGAAAAGTAAGAAAAAGAGATCAGTTTATCTAAATACATTTGAAGTTTAAAATTGATTTCTAAGAAAAGTGAAGAAGAAAAGTAAGAAAAAGAGATCAGTTTAACTAAATACATATGAATTTTAAAATTGATTTCTAAGAAAAGTGAAGAAGAAAAGTAAGAAAAAGAGATCAGTTTATCTAAATACATTGTAAGTTTAAAATTGATTTCTAAGAAAAGTGAAGAAGAAAAGTAAGAAAAAGAGATCAGTTTATCTAAATACATTTGAAGTTTAAAATTGATTTCTAAGAAAAGTGAAGAAGAAAAGTAAGAAAAAGAGATCAGTTTATCTAAATACATTTGAATTTTAAAATTGATTTCTAAGAAAAGTGAAGAAGAAAAGTAAGAAAAAGAGATCAGTTTATCTAAATACATTTGAAGTTTAAAATTGATTTCTAAGAAAAGTGAAGAAGAAAAGTAAGAAAAAGAGATCAGTTTGACTAAATACATTTGAATTTAAAATTAATTTCTAAGAAAAGTGAAGAAGAAAAGTAAGAAAAAGAGATCAGTTTATCTAAATACATTTGAAGTTTAAAATTGATTTCTAAGAAAAGTGAAGAAGAAAAGTAAGAAAAAGAGATCAGTTTATCTAAATACATTTGAAGTTTAAAATTGATTTCTAAGAAAAGTGAAGAAGAAAAGTAAGAAAAAGAGATCAGTTTAACTAAATACATATGAATTTTAAAATTGATTTCTAAGAAAAGTGAAGAAGAAAAGTAAGAAAAAGAGATCAGTTTATCTAAATACATTTGAAGTTTAAAATTGATTTCTAAGAAAAGTGAAGAAGAAAAGTAAGAAAAAGAGATCAGTTTATCTAAATACATTTAAAGTTTAAAATTGATTTCTAAGAAAAGTGAAGAAGAAAATTAAGAAAAAGAGATCAGTTTATCTAAATACATTTTAAGTTTAAAATTGATTTCTAAGAAAAGTGAAGAAGAAAAGTAAGAAAAAGAGATCAGTTTATCTAAATACATTTGAAGTTTAAAATTGATTTCTAAGAAAAGTGAAGAAGAAAAGTAAGAAAAAGAGATCAGTTTATCTAAATACATTTGAAGTTTAAAATTGATTTCTAAGAAAAGTGAAGAAGAAAAGTAAGAAAAAGAGATCAGTTTATCTAAATACATTTGAAGTTTAAAATTGATTTCTAAGAAAAGTGAAGAAGAAAAGTAAGAAAAAGAGATCAGTTTATCTAAATACATTTGAAGTTTAAAATTGATTTCTAAGAAAAGTGAAGAAGAAAAGTAAGAAAAAGAGATCAGTTTAACTAAATACATTTGAAGTTTAAAATTGATTTCTAAGAAAAGTGAAGAAGAAAAGTAAGAAAAAGAGATCAGTTTATCTAAATACATTTGAAGTTTAAAATTGATTTCTAAGAAAAGTGAAGAAGAAAAGTAAGAAAAAGAGATCAGTTTAACTAAATACATATGAATTTTAAAATTGATTTCTAAGAAAAGTGAAGAAGAAAAGTAAGAAAAAGAGATCAGTTTATCTAAATACATTTGAATTTTAAAATTGATTTCTAAGAAAAGTGAAGAAGAAAAGTAAGAAAAAGAGATCAGTTTATCTAAATACATTTGAATTTTAAAATTGATTTCTAAGAAAAGTGAAGAAGAAAAGTAAGAAAAAGAGATCAGTTTATCTAAATACATTTGAAGTTTAAAATTGATTTCTAAGAAAAGTGAAGAAGAAAAGTAAGAAAAAGAGATCAGTTTATCTAAATACATATGAAGTTTAAAATTGATTTCTAAGAAAAGTGAAGAAGAAAAGTAAGAAAAAGAGATCAGTTTATCTAAATACATTTGAATTTTAAAATTGATTTCTAAGAAAAGTGAAGAAGAAAAGTAAGAAAAAGAGATCAGTTTATCTAAATACATTTGAAGTTTAAAATTGATTTCTAAGAAAAGTGAAGAAGAAAAGTAAGAAAAAGAGATCAGTTTAACTAAATACATATGAAGTTTAAAATTGATTTCTAAGAAAAGTGAAGAAGAAAAGTAAGAAAAAGAGATCAGTTTATCTAAATACATTTGAATTTTAAAATTGATTTCTAAGAAAAGTGAAGAAGAAAAGTAAGAAAAAGAGATCAGTTTAACTAAATACATATGAAGTTTAAAATTAATTTCTAAGAAAAGTGAAGAAGAAAAGTAAGAAAAAGAGATCAGTTTATCTAAATACATTTGAAGTTTAAAATTGATTTCTAAGAAAAGTGAAGAAGAAAAGTAAGAAAAAGAGATCAGTTTATCTAAATACATTTGAAGTTTAAAATTGATTTCTAAGAAAAGTGAAGAAGAAAAGTAAGAAAAAGAGATCAGTTTATCTAAATACATTTGAAGTTTAAAATTTATTTCTAAGAAAAGTGAAGAAGAAAAGTAAGAAAAAGAGATCAGTTTAACTAAATACATATGAAGTTTAAAATTGATTTCTAAGAAAAGTGAAGAAGAAAAGTAAGAAAAAGAGATCAGTTTAACTAAATACATTTGAAGTTTAAAATTGATTTCTAAGAAAAGTGAAGAAGAAAAGTAAGAAAAAGAGATCAGTTTATCTAAATACATTTGAAGTTTAAAATTGATTTCTAAGAAAAGTGAAGAAGAAAAGTAAGAAAAAGAGATCAGTTTAACTAAATACATATGAATTTTAAAATTGATTTCTAAGAAAAGTGAAGAAGAAAAGTAAGAAAAAGAGATCAGTTTATCTAAATACATTTGAATTTTAAAATTGATTTCTAAGAAAAGTGAAGAAGAAAAGTAAGAAAAAGAGATCAGTTTATCTAAATACATTTGAAGTTTAAAATTGATTTCTAAGAAAAGTGAAGAAGAAAAGTAAGAAAAAGAGATCAGTTTATCTAAATACATTGTAAGTTTAAAATTGATTTCTAAGAAAAGTGAAGAAGAAAAGTAAGAAAAAGAGATCAGTTTATCTAAATACATTTTAAGTTTAAAATTGATTTCTAAGAAAAGTGAAGAAGAAAAGTAAGAAAAAGAGATCAGTTTATCTAAATACATTTGAATTTTAAAATTGATTTCTAAGAAAAGTGAAGAAGAAAAGTAAGAAAAAGAGATCAGTTTATCTAAATACATTTGAAGTTTAAAATTGATTTCTAAGAAAAGTGAAGAAGAAAAGTAAGAAAAAGAGATCAGTTTAACTAAATACATATGAAGTTTAAAATTGATTTCTAAGAAAAGTGAAGAAGAAAAGTAAGAAAAAGAGATCAGTTTATCTAAATACATTTTAAGTTTAAAATTGATTTCTAAGAAAAGTGAAGAAGAAAAGTAAGAAAAAGAGATCAGTTTAACTAAATACATATGAAGTTTAAAATTAATTTCTAAGAAAAGTGAAGAAGAAAAGTAAGAAAAAGAGATCAGTTTATCTAAATACATTTGAAGTTTAAAATTGATTTCTAAGAAAAGTGAAGAAGAAAAGTAAGAAAAAGAGATCAGTTTATCTAAATACATTTGAAGTTTAAAATTGATTTCTAAGAAAAGTGAAGAAGAAAAGTAAGAAAAAGAGATCAGTTTATCTAAATACATTTGAAGTTTAAAATTGATTTCTAAGAAAAGTGAAGAAGAAAAGTAAGAAAAAGAGATCAGTTTATCTAAATACATTTGAAGTTTAAAATTGATTTCTAAGAAAAGTGAAGAAGAAAAGTAAGAAAAAGAGATCAGTTTATCTAAATACATTTGAAGTTTAAAATTGATTTCTAAGAAAAGTGAAGAAGAAAAGTAAGAAAAAGAGATCAGTTTATCTAAATACATTTGAAGTTTATAATTGATTTCTAAGAAAAGTGAAGAAGAAAAGTAAGAAAAAGAGATCAGTTTAACTAAATACATTTGAAGTTTAAAATTGATTTCTAAGAAAAGTGAAGAAGAAAAGTAAGAAAAAGAGATCAGTTTATCTAAATACATATGAATTTTAAAATTGATTTCTAAGAAAAGTGAAGAAGAAAAGTAAGAAAAAGAGATCAGTTTATCTAAATACATTTGAATTTTAAAATTGATTTCTAAGAAAAGTGAAGAAGAAAAGTAAGAAAAAGAGATCAGTTTATCTAAATACATTTGAAGTTTAAAATTGATTTCTAAGAAAAGTGAAGAAGAAAAGTAAGAAAAAGAGATCAGTTTATCTAAATACATTTGAAGTTTAAAATTGATTTCTAAGAAAAGTGAAGAAGAAAAGTAAGAAAAAGAGATCAGTTTAACTAAATACATATGAAGTTTAAAATTGATTTCTAAGAAAAGTGAAGAAGAAAAGTAAGAAAAAGAGATCAGTTTATCTAAATACATTTGAAGTTTAAAATTGATTTCTAAGAAAAGTGAAGAAGAAAAGTAAGAAAAAGAGATCAGTTTATCTAAATACATTTGAAGTTTAAAATTGATTTCTAAGAAAAGTGAAGAAGAAAAGTAAGAAAAAGAGATCAGTTTATCTAAATACATTTGAAGTTTAAAATTGATTTCTAAGAAAAGTGAAGAAGAAAAGTAAGAAAAAGAGATCAGTTTATCTAAATACATTTGAATTTTAAAATTGATTTCTAAGAAAAGTGAAGAAGAAAAGTAAGAAAAAGAGATCAGTTTATCTAAATTCATTTGAATTTTAAAATTGATTTCTAAGAAAAGTGAAGAAGAAAAGTAAGAAAAAGAGATCAGTTTAACTAAATACATTTGAAGTTTAAAATTGATTTCTAAGAAAAGTGAAGAAGAAAAGTAAGAAAAAGAGATCAGTTTATCTAAATACATTTGAAGTTTAAAATTGATTTCTAAGAAAAGTGAAGAAGAAAAGTAAGAAAAAGAGATCAGTTTAACTAAATACATTTGAAGTTTAAAATTGATTTCTAAGAAAAGTGAAGAAGAAAAGTAAGAAAAAGAGATCAGTTTATCTAAATACATTTGAAGTTTAAAATTGATTTCTAAGAAAAGTGAAGAAGAAAAGTAAGAAAAAGAGATCAGTTTATCTAAATACATTTGAATTTTAAAATTGATTTCTAAGAAAAGTGAAGAAGAAAAGTAAGAAAAAGAGATCAGTTTATCTAAATACATTTGAAGTTTAAAATTGATTTCTAAGAAAAGTGAAGAAGAAAAGTAAGAAAAAGAGATCAGTTTATCTAAATAAATTTGAAGTTTAAAATTAATTTCTAAGAAAAGTGAAGAAGAAAAGTAAAAAAAAGAGATCAGTTTATCTAAATACATTTGAAGTTTAAAATTGATTTCTAAGAAAAGTGAAGAAGAAAAGTAAGAAAAAGAGATCAGTTTATCTAAATACATTTGAAGTTTAAAATTGATTTCTAAGAAAAGTGAAGAAGAAAAGTAAGAAAAAGAGATCAGTTTATCTAAATACATTTGAAGTTTAAAATTGATTTCTAAGAAAAGTGAAGAAGAAAAGTAAGAAAAAGAGATCAGTTTATCTAAATACATTTGAAGTTTAAAATTGATTTCTAAGAAAAGTGAAGAAGAAAAGTAAGAAAAAGAGATCAGTTTATCTAAATACATTTGAAGTTTAAAATTGATTTCTGAGAAAAGTGAAGAAGAAAAGTAAGAAAAAGAGATCAGTTTATCTAAATACATTTGAAGTTTAAAATTGATTTCTAAGAAAAGTGAAGAAGAAAAGTAAGAAAAAGAGATCAGTTTATCTAAATACATTTGAAGTTTAAAATTGATTTCTAAGAAAAGTGAAGAAGAAAAGTAAGAAAAAGAGATCAGTTTATCTAAATACATTTGAAGTTTAAAATTGATTTCTAAGAAAAGTGAAGAAGAAAAGTAAGAAAAAGAGATCAGTTTATCTAAATACATTTGAAGTTTAAAATTGATTTCTAAGAAAAGTGAAGAAGAAAAGTAAGAAAAAGAGATCAGTTTATCTAAATACATTTGAATTTTAAAATTGATTTCTAAGAAAAGTGAAGAAGAAAAGTAAGAAAAAGAGATCAGTTTATCTAAATACATTTGAAGTTTAAAATTGATTTCTAAGAAAAGTGAAGAAGAAAAGTAAGAAAAAGAGATCAGTTTATCTAAATACATTTGAATTTTAAAATTGATTTCTAAGAAAAGTGAAGAAGAAAAGTAAGAAAAAGAGATCAGTTTATCTAAATACATTTGAAGTTTAAAATTGATTTCTAAGAAAAGTGAAGAAGAAAAGTAAGAAAAAGAGATCAGTTTATCTAAATACATTTGAAGTTTAAAATTGATTTCTAAGAAAAGTGAAGAAGAAAAGTAAGAAAAAGAGATCAGTTTATCTAAATACATTTGAATTTTAAAATTGATTTCTAAGAAAAGTGAAGAAGAAAAGTAAGAAAAAGAGATCAGTTTATCTAAATACATTTGAATTTTAAAATTGATTTCTAAGAAAAGTGAAGAAGAAAAGTAAGAAAAAGAGATCAGTTTAACTAAATACATTTGAAGTTTAAAATTGATTTCTAAGAAAAGTGAAGAAGAAAAGTAAGAAAAAGAGATCAGTTTATCTAAATACATTTGAAGTTTAAAATTGATTTCTAAGAAAAGTGAAGAAGAAAAGTAAGAAAAAGAGATCAGTTTATCTAAATACATTTGAAGTTTAAAATTGATTTCTAAGAAAAGTGAAGAAGAAAAGTAAGAAAAAGAGATCAGTTTATCTAAATACATTTGAAGTTTAAAATTGATTTCTAAGAAAAGTGAAGAAGAAAAGTAAGAAAAAGAGATCAGTTTATCTAAATACATTTGAAGTTTAAAATTGATTTCTAAGAAAAGTGAAGAAGAAAAGTAAGAAAAAGAGATAGTTTAAATAAATACATATGAAGTTTAAAATTGATTTCTAAGAAAAGTGAAGAAGAAAAGTAAGAAAAAGAGATCAGTTTATCTAAATACATTTGAAGTTTAAAATTGATTTCTAAGAAAAGTGAAGAAGAAAAGTAAGAAAAAGAGATCAGTTTATCTAAATACATTTGAAGTTTAAAATTGATTTCTAAGAAAAGTGAAGAAGAAAAGTAAGAAAAAGAGATCAGTTTATCTAAATACATTTGAAGTTTAAAATTGATTTCTAAGAAAAGTGAAGAAGAAAAGTAAGAAAAAGAGATCAGTTTATCTAAATACATTTGAAGTTTAAAATTGATTTCTAAGAAAAGTGAAGAAGAAAAGTAAGAAAAAGAGATCAGTTTATCTAAATACATTTGAATTTTAAAATTGATTTCTAAGAAAAGTGAAGAAGAAAAGTAAGAAAAAGAGATCAGTTTATCTAAATACATTTGAATTTTAAAATTGATTTCTAAGAAAAGTGAAGAAGAAAAGTAAGAAAAAGAGATCAGTTTATCTAAATAAATTTGAAGTTTAAAATTGATTTCTAAGAAAAGTGAAGAAGAAAAGTAAGAAAAAGAGATCAGTTTATCTAAATACATTTGAAGTTTAAAATTGATTTCAAAGAAAAGTGAAGAAGAAAAGTAAGAAAAAGAGATCAGTTTATCTAAATACATTTGAATTTTAAAATTGATTTCTAAGAAAAGTGAAGAAGAAAAGTAAGAAAAAGAGATCAGTTTATCTAAATACATTTGAAGTTTAAAATTGATTTCTAAGAAAAGTGAAGAAGAAAAGTAAGAAAAAGAGATCAGTTTAACTAAATACATTTGAAGTTTAAAATTGATTTCTAAGAAAAGTGAAGAAGAAAAGTAAGAAAAAGAGATCAGTTTATCTAAATACATTGTAAGTTTAAAATTGATTTCTAAGAAAAGTGAAGAAGAAAAGTAAGAAAAAGAGATCAGTTTATCTAAATACATTTAAAGTTTAAAATTGATTTCTAAGAAAAGTGAAGAAGAAAAGTAAGAAAAAGAGATCAGTTTATCTAAATACATTTGAAGTTTAAAATTGATTTCTAAGAAAAGTGAAGAAGAAAAGTAAGAAAAAGAGATCAGTTTAACTAAATACATTTGAAGTTTAAAATTGATTTCTAAGAAAAGTGAAGAAGAAAAGTAAGAAAAAGAGATCAGTTTAACTAAATACATTTGAAGTTTAAAATTGATTTCTAAGAAAAGTGAAGAAGAAAAGTAAGAAAAAGAGATCAGTTTATCTAAATACATTTGAAGTTTAAAATTGATTTCTAAGAAAAGTGAAGAAGAAAAGTAAGAAAAAGAGATCAGTTTAACTAAATACATTTGAAGTTTAAAATTGATTTCTAAGAAAAGTGAAGAAGAAAAGTAAGAAAAAGAGATCAGTTTATCTAAATACATTTGAAGTTTAAAATTGATTTCTAAGAAAAGTGAAGAAGAAAAGTAAGAAAAAGAGATCAGTTTATCTAAATACATTTGAAGTTTAAAATTGATTTCTAAGAAAAGTGAAGAAGAAAAGTAAGAAAAAGAGATCAGTTTAACTAAATACATATGAAGTTTAAAATTGATTTCTAAGAAAAGTGAAGAAGAAAAGTAAGAAAAAGAGATCAGTTTATCTAAATACATTTAAAGTTTAAAATTGATTTCTAAGAAAAGTGAAGAAGAAAAGTAAGAAAAAGAGATCAGTTTATCTAAATACATTTGAAGTTTAAAATTGATTTCTAAGAAAAGTGAAGAAGAAAAGTAAGAAAAAGAGATCAGTTTATCTAAATACATTTGAAGTTTAAAATTGATTTCTAAGAAAAGTGAAGAAGAAAAGTAAGAAAAAGAGATCAGTTTATCTAAATACATTTAAAGTTTAAAATTGATTTCTAAGAAAAGTGAAGAAGAAAAGTAAGAAAAAGAGATCAGTTTATCAAAATACATTTGAAGTTTAAAATTGATTTCTAAGAAAAGTGAAGAAGAAAAGTAAGAAAAAGAGATCAGTTTATCTAAATACATTTGAAGTTTAAAATTGATTTCTAAGAAAAGTGAAGAAGAAAAGTAAGAAAAAGAGATCAGTTTATCTAAATACATTTGAATTTTAAAATTGATTTCTAAGAAAAGTGAAGAAGAAAAGTAAGAAAAAGAGATCAGTTTATCTAAATACATTTGAAGTTTAAAATTGATTTCTAAGAAAAGTGAAGAAGAAAAGTAAGAAAAAGAGATCAGTTTAACTAAATACATTTGAAGTTTAAAATTGATTTCTAAGAAAAGTGAAGAAGAAAAGTAAGAAAAAGAGATCAGTTTATCTAAATACATTGTAAGTTTAAAATTGATTTCTAAGAAAAGTGAAGAAGAAAAGTAAGAAAAAGAGATCAGTTTATCTAAATACATTTAAAGTTTAAAATTGATTTCTAAGAAAAGTGAAGAAGAAAAGTAAGAAAAAGAGATCAGTTTATCTAAATACATTTGAAGTTTAAAATTGATTTCTAAGAAAAGTGAAGAAGAAAAGTAAGAAAAAGAGATCAGTTTATCTAAATACATTTGAAGTTTAAAATTGATTTCTAAGAAAAGTGAAGAAGAAAAGTAAGAAAAAGAGATCAGTTTAACTAAATACATTTGAAGTTTAAAATTGATTTCTAAGAAAAGTGAAGAAGAAAAGTAAGAAAAAGAGATCAGTTTATCTAAATACATTTGAATTTTAAAATTGATTTCTAAGAAAAGTGAAGAAGAAAAGTAAGAAAAAGAGATCAGTTTATCTAAATACATATGAATTTTAAAATTGATTTCTAAGAAAAGTGAAGAAGAAAAGTAAGAAAAAGAGATCAGTTTAACTAAATACATTTGAAGTTTAAAATTGATTTCTAAGAAAAGTGAAGAAGAAAAGTAAGAAAAAGAGATCAGTTTATCTAAATACATTTGAAGTTTAAAATTGATTTCTAAGAAAAGTGAAGAAGAAAAGTAAGAAAAAGAGATCAGTTTATCTAAATACATTTAAAGTTTAAAATTGATTTCTAAGAAAAGTGAAGAAGAAAAGTAAGAAAAAGAGATCAGTTTATCTAAATACATTTAAAGTTTAAAATTGATTTCTAAGAAAAGTGAAGAAGAAAAGTAAGAAAAAGAGATCAGTTTATCTAAATACATTTAAAGTTTAAAATTGATTTCTAAGAAAAGTGAAGAAGAAAAGTAAGAAAAAGAGATCAGTTTATCTAAATACATTTGAATTTTAAAATTGATTTCTAAGAAAAGTGAAGAAGAAAAGTAAGAAAAAGAGATCAGTTTAACTAAATACATTTGAAGTTTAAAATTGATTTCTAAGAAAAGTGAAGAAGAAAAGTAAGAAAAAGAGATCAGTTTATCTAAATACATTTGAAGTTTAAAATTGATTTCTAAGAAAAGTGAAGAAGAAAAGTAAGAAAAAGAGATCAGTTTAACTAAATACATATGAAGTTTAAAATTGATTTCTAAGAAAAGTGAAGAAGAAAAGTAAGAAAAAGAGATCAGTTTAACTAAATACATTTGAAGTTTAAAATTGATTTCTAAGAAAAGTGAAGAAGAAAAGTAAGAAAAAGAGATCAGTTTAACTAAATACATATGAAGTTTAAAATTGATTTCTAAGAAAAGTGAAGAAGAAAAGTAAGAAAAAGAGATCAGTTTATCTAAATACATTTGAAGTTTAAAATTGATTTCTAAGAAAAGTGAAGAAGAAAAGTAAGAAAAAGAGATCAGTTTATCTAAATACATTTGAAGTTTAAAATTGATTTCTAAGAAAAGTGAAGAAGAAAAGTAAGAAAAAGAGATCAGTTTAACTAAATACATATGAAGTTTAAAATTGATTTCTAAGAAAAGTGAAGAAGAAAAGTAAGAAAAAGAGATCAGTTTATCTAAATACATTTGAAGTTTAAAATTGATTTCTAAGAAAAGTGAAGAAGAAAAGTAAGAAAAAGAGATCAGTTTATCTAAATACATTTGAAGTTTAAAATTGATTTCTAAGAAAAGTGAAGAAGAAAAGTAAGAAAAAGAGATCAGTTTAACTAAATACATTTGAAGTTTAAAATTGATTTCTAAGAAAAGTGAAGAAGAAAAGTTAGAAAAAGAGATCAGTTTATCTAAATACATTTGAAGTTTAAAATTGATTTCTAAGAAAAGTGAAGAAGAAAAGTAAGAAAAAGAGATCAGTTTAACTAAATACATTTGAAGTTTAAAATTGATTTCTAAGAAAAGTGAAGAAGAAAAGTAAGAAAAAGAGATCAGTTTATCTAAATACATTTGAAGTTTAAAATTGATTTCTAAGAAAAGTGAAGAAGAAAAGTAAGAAAAAGAGATCAGTTTATCTAAATACATTTGAAGTTTAAAATTGATTTCTAAGAAAAGTGAAGAAGAAAAGTAAGAAAAAGAGATCAGTTTAACTAAATACATTTGAAGTTTAAAATTGATTTCTAAGAAAAGTGAAGAAGAAAAGTAAGAAAAAGAGATCAGTTTATCTAAATACATTTGAAGTTTAAAATTGATTTCTAAGAAAAGTGAAGAAGAAAAGTAAGAAAAAGAGATCAGTTTATCTAAATACATTTGAAGTTTAAAATTGATTTCTAAGAAAAGTGAAGAAGAAAAGTAAGAAAAAGAGATCAGTTTATCTAAATAAATTTGAAGTTTAAAATTGATTTCTAAGAAAAGTGAAGAAGAAAAGTAAGAAAAAGAGATCAGTTTATCTAAATACATTTGAAGTTTAAAATTGATTTCTAAGAAAAGTGAAGAAGAAAAGTAAGAAAAAGAGATCAGTTTATCTAAATACATTTGAAGTTTAAAATTGATTTCTAAGAAAAGTGAAGAAGAAAAGTAAGAAAAAGAGATCAGTTTATCTAAATACATATGAAGTTTAAAATTGATTTCTAAGAAAAGTGAAGAAGAAAAGTAAGAAAAAGAGATCAGTTTAACTAAATACATTTGAAGTTTAAAATTGATTTCTAAGAAAAGTGAAGAAGAAAAGTAAGAAAAAGAGATCAGTTTATCTAAATACATTTGAAGTTTAAAATTGATTTCTAAGAAAAGTGAAGAAGAAAAGTAAGAAAAAGAGATCAGTTTATCTAAATACATTTGAAGTTTAAAATTGATTTCTAAGAAAAGTGAAGAAGAAAAGTAAGAAAAAGAGATCAGTTTATCTAAATACATTTGAATTTTAAAATTGATTTCTAAGAAAAGTGAAGAAGAAAAGTAAGAAAAAGAGATCAGTTTAACTAAATACATATGAAGTTTAAAATTGATTTCTAAGAAAAGTGAAGAAGAAAAGTAAGAAAAAGAGATCAGTTTAACTAAATACATTTGAATTTTAAAATTGATTTCTAAGAAAAGTGAAGAAGAAAAGTAAGAAAAAGAGATCAGTTTATCTAAATACATTTAAAGTTTAAAATTGATTTCTAAGAAAAGTGAAGAAGAAAAGTAAGAAAAAGAGATCAGTTTATCTAAATACATTTGAAGTTTAAAATTGATTTCTAAGAAAAGTGAAGAAGAAAAGTAAGAAAAAGAGATCAGTTTATCTAAATACATTTGAAGTTTAAAATTGATTTCTAAGAAAAGTGAAGAAGAAAAGTAAGAAAAAGAGATCAGTTTATCTAAATACATTTGAAGTTTAAAATTGATTTCTAAGAAAAGTGAAGAAGAAAAGTAAGAAAAAGAGATCAGTTTATCTAAATACATTTGAAGTTTAAAATTGATTTCTAAGAAAAGTGAAGAAGAAAAGTAAGAAAAAGAGATCAGTTTAACTAAATACATTTGAATTTTAAAATTGATTTCTAAGAAAAGTGAAGAAGAAAAGTAAGAAAAAGAGATCAGTTTAACTAAATACATTTGAAGTTTAAAATTGATTTCTAAGAAAAGTGAAGAAGAAAAGTAAGAAAAAGAGATCAGTTTATCTAAATACATTTGAAGTTTAAAATTGATTTCTAAGAAAAGTGAAGAAGAAAAGTAAGAAAAAGAGATCAGTTTATCTAAATACATTTGAAGTTTAAAATTGATTTCTAAGAAAAGTGAAGAAGAAAAGTAAGAAAAAGAGATCAGTTTAACTAAATACATTTGAAGTTTAAAATTGATTTCTAAGAAAAGTGAAGAAGAAAAGTAAGAAAAAGAGATCAGTTTATCTAAATACATTTGAATTTTAAAATTGATTTCTAAGAAAAGTGA
>CAMPDV010003515.1:0-43120 GCA_946699065.1 Loxodes magnus | reverse complement strand
CATCTACAAGCATATCTTGACAAACCGAATACAGATTCGTAATTGTGACATTATTACTAACATTTTGGATATTCTAACTTATATTTTAGTGCTTGCTATTAAAACTTATCATTAGATATTCTTTTCTTACTTTACTTCTTCACTTTTCTAAATACTTAAATCTTCTCAAAGCATACTACTTAAAACTGAAATTCTATCTTCTTTTCTTACTTTACTTCTTCACTTTTCATAGGCTAACTTTCATCTACAAGCATATCTTGACAAACCGAATACAGATTCGTAATTGTGACATTATTACTAACATTTTGGATATTCTAACTTATATTTTAGTGCTTGCTATTAAAACTTATCATTAGATATTCTTTTCTTACTTTACTTCTTCACTTTTCTAAATGCTTTTTATTACTCAAAGCAAACTCCTTAAAACTGAAATTCTTTCTTCTTTTCTTACTTTACTTCTTCACTTTTCAATAGGCTAACTTTCATCTACAAGCATATCTTGACAAACCGAATACAGATTCGTAATTGTGACATTATTACTAACATTTTGGATATTCTAACTTATATTTTAGTGCTTGCTATTAAAACTTATCATTAGATATTCTTTTCTTACTTTACTTCTGAACTTTTCTATAGGCTAACTTTCATCTACAAGCATATCTTGACAAACCGAATACAGATTCGTAATTGTGACATTATTACTAACATTTTGGATATTCTAACTTATATTTTAGTGCTTGCTATTAAAACTTATCATTAGATATTCTTTTCTTACTTTACTTCTTCACTTTTCTAAATACTTAAATCTTCTCAAAGCATACTACTTAAAACTGAAATTCTATCTTCTTTTCTTACTTTACTTCTTCACTTTTCATAGGCTAACTTTCATCTACAAGCATATCTTGACAAACCGAATACAGATTCGTAATTGTGACATTATTACTAACATTTTGGATATTCTAACTTATATTTTAGTGCTTGCTATTAAAACTTATCATTAGATATTCTTTTCTTACTTTACTTCTTCACTTTTCTAAATGCTTTTTATTACTCAAAGCAAACTCCTTAAAACTGAAATTCTTTCTTCTTTTCTTACTTTACTTCTTCACTTTTCAATAGGCTAACTTTCATCTACAAGCATATCTTGACAAACCGAATACAGATTCGTAATTGTGACATTATTACTAACATTTTGGATATTCTAACTTATATTTTAGTGCTTGCTATTAAAACTTATCATTAGATATTCTTTTCTTACTTTACTTCTGAACTTTTCTATAGGCTAACTTTCATCTACAAGCATATCTTGACAAACCGAATACAGATTCGTAATTGTGACATTATTACTAACATTTTGGATATTCTAACTTATATTTTAGTGCTTGCTATTAAAACTTATCATTAGATATTCTTTTCTTACTTTACTTCTTCACTTTTCTAAATACTTAAATCTTCTCAAAGCATACTACTTAAAACTGAAATTCTATCTTCTTTTCTTACTTTACTTCTTCACTTTTCATAGGCTAACTTTCATCTACAAGCATATCTTGACAAACCGAATACAGATTCGTAATTGTGACATTATTACTAACATTTTGGATATTCTAACTTATATTTTAGTGCTTGCTATTAAAACTTATCATTAGATATTCTTTTCTTACTTTACTTCTTCACTTTTCTAAATGCTTTTTATTACTCAAAGCAAACTCCTTAAAACTGAAATTCTTTCTTCTTTTCTTACTTTACTTCTTCACTTTTCAATAGGCTAACTTTCATCTACAAGCATATCTTGACAAACCGAATACAGATTCGTAATTGTGACATTATTACTAACATTTTGGATATTCTAACTTATATTTTAGTGCTTGCTATTAAAACTTATCATTAGATATTCTTTTCTTACTTTACTTCTGAACTTTTCTATAGGCTAACTTTCATCTACAAGCATATCTTGACAAACCGAATACAGATTCGTAATTGTGACATTATTACTAACATTTTGGATATTCTAACTTATATTTTAGTGCTTGCTATTAAAACTTATCATTAGATATTCTTTTCTTACTTTACTTCTTCACTTTTCTAAATACTTAAATCTTCTCAAAGCATACTACTTAAAACTGAAATTCTATCTTCTTTTCTTACTTTACTTCTTCACTTTTCATAGGCTAACTTTCATCTACAAGCATATCTTGACAAACCGAATACAGATTCGTAATTGTGACATTATTACTAACATTTTGGATATTCTAACTTATATTTTAGTGCTTGCTATTAAAACTTATCATTAGATATTCTTTTCTTACTTTACTTCTTCACTTTTCTAAATGCTTTTTATTACTCAAAGCAAACTCCTTAAAACTGAAATTCTTTCTTCTTTTCTTACTTCTTCACTTTTCAATAGGCTAACTTTCATCTACAAGCATATCTTGACAAACCGAATACAGATTCGTAATTGTGACATTATTACTAACATTTTGGATATTCTAACTTATATTTTAGTGCTTGCTATTAAAACTTATCATTAGATATTCTTTTCTTACTTTACTTCTGAACTTTTCTATAGGCTAACTTTCATCTACAAGCATATCTTGACAAACCGAATACAGATTCGTAATTGTGACATTATTACTAACATTTTGGATATTCTAACTTATATTTTAGTGCTTGCTATTAAAACTTATCATTAGATATTCTTTTCTTACTTTACTTCTTCACTTTTCTAAATACTTAAATCTTCTCAAAGCATACTACTTAAAACTGAAATTCTATCTTCTTTTCTTACTTTACTTCTTCACTTTTCATAGGCTAACTTTCATCTACAAGCATATCTTGACAAACCGAATACAGATTCGTAATTGTGACATTATTACTAACATTTTGGATATTCTAACTTATATTTTAGTGCTTGCTATTAAAACTTATCATTAGATATTCTTTTCTTACTTTACTTCTTCACTTTTCTAAATGCTTTTTATTACTCAAAGCAAACTCCTTAAAACTGAAATTCTTTCTTCTTTTCTTACTTTACTTCTTCACTTTTCAATAGGCTAACTTTCATCTACAAGCATATCTTGACAAACCGAATACAGATTCGTAATTGTGACATTATTACTAACATTTTGGATATTCTAACTTATATTTTAGTGCTTGCTATTAAAACTTATCATTAGATATTCTTTTCTTACTTTACTTCTGAACTTTTCTATAGGCTAACTTTCATCTACAAGCATATCTTGACAAACCGAATACAGATTCGTAATTGTGACATTATTACTAACATTTTGGATATTCTAACTTATATTTTAGTGCTTGCTATTAAAACTTATCATTAGATATTCTTTTCTTACTTTACTTCTTCACTTTTCTAAATACTTAAATCTTCTCAAAGCATACTACTTAAAACTGAAATTCTATCTTCTTTTCTTACTTTACTTCTTCACTTTTCATAGGCTAACTTTCATCTACAAGCATATCTTGACAAACCGAATACAGATTCGTAATTGTGACATTATTACTAACATTTTGGATATTCTAACTTATATTTTAGTGCTTGCTATTAAAACTTATCATTAGATATTCTTTTCTTACTTTACTTCTTCACTTTTCTAAATGCTTTTTATTACTCAAAGCAAACTCCTTAAAACTGAAATTCTTTCTTCTTTTCTTACTTTACTTCTTCACTTTTCAATAGGCTAACTTTCATCTACAAGCATATCTTGACAAACCGAATACAGATTCGTAATTGTGACATTATTACTAACATTTTGGATATTCTAACTTATATTTTAGTGCTTGCTATTAAAACTTATCATTAGATATTCTTTTCTTACTTTACTTCTGAACTTTTCTATAGGCTAACTTTCATCTACAAGCATATCTTGACAAACCGAATACAGATTCGTAATTGTGACATTATTACTAACATTTTGGATATTCTAACTTATATTTTAGTGCTTGCTATTAAAACTTATCATTAGATATTCTTTTCTTACTTTACTTCTTCACTTTTCTAAATGCTTTTTATTACTCAAAGCAAACTCCTTAAAACTGAAATTCTTTCTTCTTTTCTTACTTTACTTCTTCACTTTTCAATAGGCTAACTTTCATCTACAAGCATATCTTGACAAACCGAATACAGATTCGTAATTGTGACATTATTACTAACATTTTGGATATTCTAACTTATATTTTAGTGCTTGCTATTAAAACTTATCATTAGATATTCTTTTCTTACTTTACTTCTGAACTTTTCTATAGGCTAACTTTCATCTACAAGCATATCTTGACAAACCGAATACAGATTCGTAATTGTGACATTATTACTAACATTTTGGATATTCTAACTTATATTTTAGTGCTTGCTATTAAAACTTATCATTAGATATTCTTTTCTTACTTTACTTCTTCACTTTTCTAAATGCTTTTTATTACTCAAAGCAAACTCCTTAAAACTGAAATTCTTTCTTCTTTTCTTACTTTACTTCTTCACTTTTCAATAGGCTAACTTTCATCTACAAGCATATCTTGACAAACCGAATACAGATTCGTAATTGTGACATTATTACTAACATTTTGGATATTCTAACTTATATTTTAGTGCTTGCTATTAAAACTTATCATTAGATATTCTTTTCTTACTTTACTTCTTCACTTTTCTAAATGCTTTTTATTACTCAAAGCAAACTCCTTAAAACTGAAATTCTTTCTTCTTTTCTTACTTTACTTCTTCACTTTTCAATAGGCTAACTTTCATCTACAAGCATATCTTGACAAACCGAATACAGATTCGTAATTGTGACATTATTACTAACATTTTGGATATTCTAACTTATATTTTAGTGCTTGCTATTAAAACTTATCATTAGATATTCTTTTCTTACTTTACTTCTTCACTTTTCTAAATACTTAAATCTTCTCAAAGCATACTACTTAAAACTGAAATTCTATCTTCTTTTCTTACTTTACTTCTTCACTTTTCATAGGCTAACTTTCATCTACAAGCATATCTTGACAAACCGAATACAGATTCGTAATTGTGACATTATTACTAACATTTTGGATATTCTAACTTATATTTTAGTGCTTGCTATTAAAACTTATCATTAGATATTCTTTTCTTACTTTACTTCTGAACTTTTCTATAGGCTAACTTTCATCTACAAGCATATCTTGACAAACCGAATACAGATTCGTAATTGTGACATTATTACTAACATTTTGGATATTCTAACTTATATTTTAGTGCTTGCTATTAAAACTTATCATTAGATATTCTTTTCTTACTTTACTTCTTCACTTTTCTATAGGCTAACTTTCATCTACAAGCATATCTTGACAAACCGAATACAGATTCGTAATTGTGACATTATTACTAACATTTTGGATATTCTAACTTATATTTTAGTGCTTGCTATTAAAACTTATCATTAGATATTCTTTTCTTACTTTACTTCTTCACTTTTCTAAATGCTTTTTATTACTCAAAGCAAACTCCTTAAAACTGAAATTCTTTCTTCTTTTCTTACTTTACTTCTTCACTTTTCAATAGGCTAACTTTCATCTACAAGCATATCTTGACAAACCGAATACAGATTCGTAATTGTGACATTATTACTAACATTTTGGATATTCTAACTTATATTTTAGTGCTTGCTATTAAAACTTATCATTAGATATTCTTTTCTTACTTTACTTCTTCACTTTTCTAAATGCTTTTTATTACTCAAAGCAAACTCCTTAAAACTGAAATTCTTTCTTCTTTTCTTACTTTACTTCTTCACTTTTCAATAGGCTAACTTTCATCTACAAGCATATCTTGACAAACCGAATACAGATTCGTAATTGTGACATTATTACTAACATTTTGGATATTCTAACTTATATTTTAGTGCTTGCTATTAAAACTTATCATTAGATATTCTTTTCTTACTTTACTTCTTCACTTTTCTAAATACTTAAATCTTCTCAAAGCATACTACTTAAAACTGAAATTCTATCTTCTTTTCTTACTTTACTTCTTCACTTTTCATAGGCTAACTTTCATCTACAAGCATATCTTGACAAACCGAATACAGATTCGTAATTGTGACATTATTACTAACATTTTGGATATTCTAACTTATATTTTAGTGCTTGCTATTAAAACTTATCATTAGATATTCTTTTCTTACTTTACTTCTTCACTTTTCTAAATACTTAAATCTTCTCAAAGCATACTACTTAAAACTGAAATTCTATCTTCTTTTCTTACTTTACTTCTTCACTTTTCATAGGCTAACTTTCATCTACAAGCATATCTTGACAAACCGAATACAGATTCGTAATTGTGACATTATTACTAACATTTTGGATATTCTAACTTATATTTTAGTGCTTGCTATTAAAACTTATCATTAGATATTCTTTTCTTACTTTACTTCTTCACTTTTCTAAATGCTTTTTATTACTCAAAGCAAACTCCTTAAAACTGAAATTCTTTCTTCTTTTCTTACTTTACTTCTTCACTTTTCAATAGGCTAACTTTCATCTACAAGCATATCTTGACAAACCGAATACAGATTCGTAATTGTGACATTATTACTAACATTTTGGATATTCTAACTTATATTTTAGTGCTTGCTATTAAAACTTATCATTAGATATTCTTTTCTTACTTTACTTCTGAACTTTTCTATAGGCTAACTTTCATCTACAAGCATATCTTGACAAACCGAATACAGATTCGTAATTGTGACATTATTACTAACATTTTGGATATTCTAACTTATATTTTAGTGCTTGCTATTAAAACTTATCATTAGATATTCTTTTCTTACTTTACTTCTTCACTTTTCTAAATACTTAAATCTTCTCAAAGCATACTACTTAAAACTGAAATTCTATCTTCTTTTCTTACTTTACTTCTTCACTTTTCATAGGCTAACTTTCATCTACAAGCATATCTTGACAAACCGAATACAGATTCGTAATTGTGACATTATTACTAACATTTTGGATATTCTAACTTATATTTTAGTGCTTGCTATTAAAACTTATCATTAGATATTCTTTTCTTACTTTACTTCTTCACTTTTCTAAATACTTAAATCTTCTCAAAGCATACTACTTAAAACTGAAATTCTATCTTCTTTTCTTACTTTACTTCTTCACTTTTCATAGGCTAACTTTCATCTACAAGCATATCTTGACAAACCGAATACAGATTCGTAATTGTGACATTATTACTAACATTTTGGATATTCTAACTTATATTTTAGTGCTTGCTATTAAAACTTATCATTAGATATTCTTTTCTTACTTTACTTCTTCACTTTTCTAAATACTTAAATCTTCTCAAAGCATACTACTTAAAACTGAAATTCTATCTTCTTTTCTTACTTTACTTCTTCACTTTTCATAGGCTAACTTTCATCTACAAGCATATCTTGACAAACCGAATACAGATTCGTAATTGTGACATTATTACTAACATTTTGGATATTCTAACTTATATTTTAGTGCTTGCTATTAAAACTTATCATTAGATATTCTTTTCTTACTTTACTTCTTCACTTTTCTAAATGCTTTTTATTACTCAAAGCAAACTCCTTAAAACTGAAATTCTTTCTTCTTTTCTTACTTTACTTCTTCACTTTTCAATAGGCTAACTTTCATCTACAAGCATATCTTGACAAACCGAATACAGATTCGTAATTGTGACATTATTACTAACATTTTGGATATTCTAACTTATATTTTAGTGCTTGCTATTAAAACTTATCATTAGATATTCTTTTCTTACTTTACTTCTGAACTTTTCTATAGGCTAACTTTCATCTACAAGCATATCTTGACAAACCGAATACAGATTCGTAATTGTGACATTATTACTAACATTTTGGATATTCTAACTTATATTTTAGTGCTTGCTATTAAAACTTATCATTAGATATTCTTTTCTTACTTTACTTCTTCACTTTTCTAAATACTTAAATCTTCTCAAAGCATACTACTTAAAACTGAAATTCTATCTTCTTTTCTTACTTTACTTCTTCACTTTTCATAGGCTAACTTTCATCTACAAGCATATCTTGACAAACCGAATACAGATTCGTAATTGTGACATTATTACTAACATTTTGGATATTCTAACTTATATTTTAGTGCTTGCTATTAAAACTTATCATTAGATATTCTTTTCTTACTTTACTTCTGAACTTTTCTATAGGCTAACTTTCATCTACAAGCATATCTTGACAAACCGAATACAGATTCGTAATTGTGACATTATTACTAACATTTTGGATATTCTAACTTATATTTTAGTGCTTGCTATTAAAACTTATCATTAGATATTCTTTTCTTACTTTACTTCTTCACTTTTCTAAATGCTTTTTATTACTCAAAGCAAACTCCTTAAAACTGAAATTCTTTCTTCTTTTCTTACTTTACTTCTTCACTTTTCAATAGGCTAACTTTCATCTACAAGCATATCTTGACAAACCGAATACAGATTCGTAATTGTGACATTATTACTAACATTTTGGATATTCTAACTTATATTTTAGTGCTTGCTATTAAAACTTATCATTAGATATTCTTTTCTTACTTTACTTCTGAACTTTTCTATAGGCTTACTTTCATCTACAAGCATATCTTGACAAACCGAATACAGATTCGTAATTGTGACATTATTACTAACATTTTGGATATTCTAACTTATATTTTAGTGCTTGCTATTAAAACTTATCATTAGATATTCTTTTCTTACTTTACTTCTTCACTTTTCTAAATGCTTTTTATTACTCAAAGCAAACTCCTTAAAACTGAAATTCTTTCTTCTTTTCTTACTTTACTTCTTCACTTTTCAATAGGCTAACTTTCATCTACAAGCATATCTTGACAAACCGAATACAGATTCGTAATTGTGACATTATTACTAACATTTTTGGATATTCTAACTTATATTTAAGTGCTTGCTATTAAAACTTATCATTAGATATTCTTTTCTTACTTTACTTCTTCACTTTTCTAAATGCTTTTTATTACTCAAAGCAAACTCCTTAAAACTGAAATTCTTTCTTCTTTTTCTTACTTTACTTCTTCACTTTTCAATAGGCTAACTTTCATTCTACATAGCATATCTTGACAAACCGAATACAGATTCGTAATTGTGACATTATTACTAACATTTTGGATATTCTAACTTATATTTTAGTGCTTGCTATTAAAACTTATCATTAGATATTCTTTTCTTACTTTTACTTCTTCACTTTTCTAAATGCTTTTTATTACTCAAGCAAACTCCTTAAAACTGAAATTCTTTCTTCTTTTCTTACTTTACTTCTTCACTTTTCAATAGGCTAACTTTCATCTACAAGCATATCTTGACAAACCGAATACAGATTCGTAATTGTGGACATTATTACTAACATTTTGGATATTCTAACTTATATTTTAGTGCTTGCTATTAAAACTTATCATTAGATATTCTTTTCTTACTTTACTTCTTCACTTTTCTAAATGCTTTTTATTACTCAAAGCAAACTCCTTAAAACTGAAATTCTTTCTTCTTTTCTTACTTTACTTCTTCACTTTTCAATAGGCTAACTTTCATCTACAAGCATAACTTGACAAAACCGAATACAGATTCGTAATTGTGACATTATTACTAACATTTTGGATATTCCTAACTTATATTTAGTGCTTGCTATTAAAACTTATCATTAGATATTCTTTTCTTACTTTACTTCTGAACTTTTCTATAGGCTAACTTTCATCTACAAGCATATCTTGACAAACCGAATACAGATTCGTAATTGTGACATTATTACTAACATTTTGGATATTCTAACTTATATTTTAGTGCTTGCTATTAAAACTTATCATTAGATATTCTTTTCTTACTTTACTTCTTCACTTTTCTAAATGCTTTTTATTACTCAAAAGCAAACTCCTTAAAACTGAAATTCTTTCCTTCTTTTCTTACTTTACTTCTTCACTTTTCAATAGGCTAACTTTCATCTACAAGCATATCTTGACAAACCGAATACAGATTCGTAATTGTGACATTATTACTAACATTTTGGATATTCTAACTTATATTTTAGTGCTTGCTATTAAAAACTTATCATTAGATATTCTTTTCTTACTTTACTTCTTCACTTTTCTAAATGCTTTTTATTACTCAAAGCAAAACTCCTTAAAACTGAAATTCTTTCTTCTTTTCTTACTTTACTTCTTCACTTTTCAATAGGCTAACTTTCATCTACAAGCATATCTTGACAAACCGAATACAGATTCGTAATTGTGACATTATTACTAACATTTTGGATATCTAACTTATATTTTAGTGCTTGCTATTAAAACTTATCATTAGATATTCTTTTCTTACTTTACTTCTTCACTTTTTCTAAATGCTTTTTATTACTCAAAGCAAACTCCTTAAAAACTGAAATTCTTTCTTCTTTTCTTACTTTTCTTTCTTCACTTTTCAATAGGCTAACTTTCATCTACAAGCATATCTTGACAAACCGAATACAGATTCGTAATTGTGACATTATTACTAACATTTTGGATATTCTAACTTATATTTATAGTGCTTGCTATTAAAACTTATCATTAGATATTCTTTTCTTACTTTACTTCTTCACTTTTCTAAATGCTTTTTATTACTCAAAGCAAACTCCTTAAAACTGAAATTCTTTCTTCTTTTCTTACTTTACTTCTTCACTTTTCATAGGCTAACTTTCATCTACAGCATATCTTGACAAACCGAATACAGATTCGTAATTGTGACATTATTACTAACATTTTGGATATTCTAACTTATATTTTAGTGCTTGCTATTAAAACTTATCATTAGATATTCTTTTCTTACTTTACTTCTTCACTTTTCTAAATACTTAAATCTTCTCAAAGCATACTACTTAAAACTGAAATTCTATCTTCTTTTCTTACTTTACTTCTTCACATTTCATAGGCTAACTTTCATCTACAAGCATATCTTGACAAACCGAATACAGATTCGTAATTGTGACATTATTACTAACATTTTGGATATTCTAACTTATATTTTAGTGCTTGCTATTAATACTTATCATTAGATATTCTTTTCTTACTTTACTTCTTCACTTTTCTAAATGCTTTTTATTACTCAAAGCAAACTCCTTAAAACTGAAATTCTTTCTTCTTTTCTTACTTTACTTCTTCACTTTTCAATAGGCTAACTTTCATCTACAAGCATATCTTGACCAAACCGAATACAGATTCGTAATTGTGACATTATTACTAACATTTTGGATATTCTAACTTATATTTTAGTGCTTGCTATTAAAACTTATCATTAGATATTCTTTTCTTACTTTACTTCTTCACTTTTCTAAATGCTTTTTATTACTCAAAGCAAACTCCTTAAAACTGAAATTCTTTCTTCTTTTCTTACTTTACTTCTTCACTTTTTCAATAGGCTAACTTTCATCTACAAGCATATCTTGACAAACCGATACAGATTCGTAATTGTGACATTATACTAACATTTTGGATATTCTAACTTATATTTTAGTGCTTGCTATTAAAACTTATCATTAGATATTCTTTTCCTTACTTTACTTCTTCACTTTTCTAAATGCTTTTTATTACTCAAAGCAAACTCCTTAAAACTGAATTCTTTCTTCTTTTCTTACTTTACTTCTTCACTTTTCAATAGGCTAACTTTCATCTACAAGCATATCTTGACAAACCGAATACAGATTCGTAATTGTGACATTATTACTAACATTTTGGATATTCTAACTTATATTTTAGTGCTTGCTATTAAAAACTTATCATTAGATATTCTTTTCTTACTTTACTTCTTCACTTTTCTAAATGCTTTTTATTACTCAAAAGCAAACTCCTTAAAACTGAAATTTCATTCTTCTTTTTCTTACTTTACTTCTTCACTTTTCATAGGCTAACTTTCATCTACAAGCATATCTTGACAAACCCGAATACAGATTCGTAATTGTGGACATTATTACTAACATTTTGGATATTCTAACTTATATTTTAGTGCTTGCTATTAAAACTTATCATTAGATATTCTTTTCTTACTTTACTTCTGAACTTTTCTATAGGCTTACTTTCATCTACAAGCATATCTTGACAAACCGAATACAGATTCGTAATTGTGACATTATTACTAACATTTTGGATATTCTAACTTATATTTTAGTGCTTGCTATTAAAACTTATCATTAGATATTCTTTTCTTACTTTACTTCTTCACTTTTCTAAATGCTTTTTATTACTCAAAGACAAACTCCTTTAAAACTGAAATTCTTTCTTCTTTTCCTTACTTTACTTCTTCACTTTTCAATAGGCTAACTTTCATCTACAAGCATATCTTGACAAACCGATACAGATTCCGTAATTTGTGACATTATTACTAACATTGTGGATATTCTAACTTAGATTTTAGTGCTTGCTATTAAAACTTATCATTAGATATTCTTTTCTTACTTTACTTCTTCACTTTTCTAAATACTTAAATCTTCTCTAAAGCATACTACTTAAAACTGAAAATTCTATCTTCTTTTCTTACTTTACTTCTTCTCTTTTCATAGGCTAACTTTCATCTACAAGCATATCTTGACAAACCGAATACAGATTCGTAATTGTGACATTATTACTAACATTTTGGATATTCTAACTTATATTTTAGTGCTTGCTATTAAAACTTATCATTAGATATTCTTTTTCTTACTTTACTTCTGAACTTTTCTAATAGGCTAACTTTCATCTACAAGCATATCTTGACAAACCGAATACAGATTCGTAATTGTGACATTATTACTAACATTTTGGATATTCTAACTTATATTTTAGTGCTTGCTATTAAAACTTATCATTAGATATTCTTTTCTTACTTTACCTTCTTCACTTTTCTAAATGCTTTTTATTACTCAAAGCAAACTCCTTAAAACTGAAATTCTTTCTTCTTTTCTTACTTTACTTCTTCACTTTTCAATAGGCCTAACTTTCATCTACAAGCATATCTTGACAAACCGAATACAGATTCGTAATTGTGACATTTTTACTAACATTTTGGATATTCTAACTTATATTTTAGTGCTTGCTATTAAAACTTATCATTAGATATTTCTTTTCTTACTT
Source organism: Loxodes magnus (assembly GCA_946699065.1). NCBI lineage: Eukaryota > Ciliophora > Karyorelictea > Loxodida > Loxodidae > Loxodes > Loxodes magnus. The sequence continues at coordinate 29,983 of CAMPDV010003515.1, read as the reverse complement.
TACTTCTTCACTTTTCTAAATGCTTTTTATTACTCAAAGCAAACTCCTTAAAACTGTAAATTCTTTCTTCTTTTCTTACTTTACTTCTTCACTTTTCAATAGGCTAAACTTTCATCTACAAGCATATCTTGACAAAACCGAATACAGATTCGTAATTGTGACTTTATTACTAACATTTTGGATATTCTAACTTATATTTTAGTGCTTGCTATTAAAACTTATCATTAGATATTCTTTTCTTACTTTTCTTCTTCACCTTTCTAAATGCTTTTTATTACTCAAAGCAAACTCCTTAAAACTGAAATTCTTTCTTCTTTTCTTACTTTACTTCTTCACTTTTCAATAGGCTAACTTTCATCTACAAGCATATCTTGACAAACCGAATACAGATTCGTAATTGTGACATTATTACTAACATTTTGGATATTCTAACTTATATTTTAGTGCTTGCTATTAAAACTTATCATTAGATATTCTTTTCTTACTTTACTTCTTCACTTTTCTAAATGCTTTTTATTACTCAAAGCAAACTCCTTAAAACTGAAATTCTTTCTTCTTTTCTTACTTTACTTCTTCACTTTTCATAGGCTAACTTTCATCTACAAGCATATCTTGACAAACCGAATACAGATTCGTAATTGTGACATTATTACTAACATTTTGGATATTCTAACTTATATTTTAGTGCTTGCTATTAAAACTTATCATTAGATATTCTTTTCTTACTTTACTTCTTCACTTTTCTAAATACTTAAATCTTCCTCAAAGCATACTACTTAAAACTGTAATTCTATCTTCTTTTCTTACTTTACTTCTTCACTTTTCATAGGCTAACTTTCATCTACAAGCATATCTTGACAAACCGAATACAGATTCGTAATTGTGACATTATTACTAACATTTTGGATATTACTAACTTATATTTTAGTGCTTGCTATTAAAACTTATCATTAGATATTCTTTTCTTACTTTACTTCTTCACTTTTCTAAATGCTTTTTATTACTCAAAGCAAACTCCTTAAAACTGAAATTCTTTCTTCTTTTCTTACTTTACTTCTTCACTTTTCAATAGGCTAACTTTCATCTACAAGCATATCTTGACAAACCGAATACAGATTCGTAATTGTGACATTATTACTAACATTTTGGATATTCTAACTTATATTTTAGTGCTTGCTATTAAAACTTATCATTAGATTTCTTTTCTTACTTTACTTCTTCACTTTTCTAATGCTTTTTATTACTCAAAGCAAACTCCTTAAAACTGAAATTCTTTCTTCTTTTCTTACTTTACTTCTTCACTTTTCAATAGGCTAACTTTCATCTACAAGCATATCTTGACAAACCGAATACAGATTCGTAATTGTGACATTATAACTAACATTTTGGATATTCTAACTTATATTTTAGTGCTTGCTATTAAAACTTATCATTAGATATTCTTTTCTTACTTTACTTCTTCACTTTTCTAAATGCTTTTTATTACTCAAAGCAAACTCCTTAAAACTGAAATTCTTTCTTCTTTTCTTACTTTACTTCTTCACTTTTCAATAGGCTAACTTTCATCTACAAGCATATCTTGACAAAACCGAATACAGATTCGTAATTGTGACATTATTACTAACATTTTGGATATTCTAACTTATATTTTAGTGCTTGCTATTAAAACTTTACATTAGATATTCTTTCTTATACTTTACTTCTTCACTTTTCTAAATGCTTTTTATTACTCAAAGCAAACTCCTTAAAACTGAAATTCTTTCTTCTTTTCTTACTTTACTTCTTCACTTTTCATAGGCTAACTTTCATCTACAAGCATATCTTGACAAACCGAATACAGATTCGTAATTGTGACATTATTACTAACATTTTGGATATTCTAACTTATATTTTAGTGCTTGCTATTAAAACTTATCATTAGGATTTTCTTTTCTTACTTTACTTCTTCACTTTTCTAAATACTTAAATCTTCTCAAAGCATACTACTTAAAACTGAAATTCTATCTTCTTTTCTTACTTACTTCTTCACTTTTCATAGGCTAACTTTCATCTACAAGCATATCTTGACAAACCGAATTCAGATTCGTAATTGTGACATTATTACTAACATTTTGGATATTCTAACTTATATTTTAGTGCTTGCTATTAAAACTTATCATTAGATATTCTTTTCTTACTTTACTTCTTCACTTTTCTAAATGCTTTTTATTACTCAAAGCAAACTCCTTAAAACTGAAATTCTTTCTTCTTTTCTTACTTTACTTCTTCACTTTTCAATAGGCTAACTTTCATCTACAAGCATATCTTGACAAACCGAATACAGATTCGTAATTGTGACATTATTACTAACATTTTGGATATTCTAACTTATATTTTAGTGCTTGCTATTAAAACTTATCATTAGATATTCTTTTACTTACTTTACTTCTTCACTTTTCTAAATACTTAAATCTTCTCAAAGCATACTACTTAAAACTGAAATTCTATCTTCTTTTCTTACTTTACTTCTTCACTTTTCATAGGCTAACTTTCATCTACAAGCATATCTTGACAAACCGAATACAGATTCGTAATTGTGACATTATTACTAACATTTTGGATATTCTAACTTATATTTTAGTGCTTGCTATTAAAACTTATCATTAGATATTCTTTTCTTACTTTACTTCTTCACTTTTCTAAATACTTAAATCTTCTCAAAGCATACTACTTAAAACTGAAATTCTATCTTCTTTTCTTACTTTACTTCTTCACTTTTCAATAGGCTAACTTTCATCTACAAGCATATCTTGACAAACCGAATACAGATTCGTAATTGTGACATTATTACTAACATTTTGGATATTCTAACTTATATTTTAGTGCTTGCTATTAAAACTTATCATTAGATATTCTTTCTTACTTTACTTCTTCACTTTTCTAAATACTTAAATCTTCTCAAAGCATACTACTTAAAACTGAAATTTCTATCTTCTTTTCTTACTTTACTTCTTCACTTTTCATAGGCTAACTTTCATCTACAAGCATATCTTGACAAACCGAATACAGATTCGTAATTGTGACATTATTACTACATTTTGGATATTCTATACTTATATTTTAGTGCTTGCTATTAAAACTTATCATTAGATATTCTTTTCTTACTTTACTTCTTCACTTTTCTAAATGCTTTTTTATTACTCAAAGCAAACTCCTTAAAACTGAAATTCTTTCTTCTTTTCTTACTTTACTTCTTCACTTTTCAATAGGCCTAACTTTCATCTACAAGCATATCTTGACAAACCGTAATACAGATTCGTAATTGTGACATTATTACTAACATTTTGGATATTCTAACTTATATTTTTAGTGCTTGCTATTAAAACTTATCATTAGATATTCTTTTCTTACTTTACTTTCTGAACTTTTTCTATAGGCTAACTTTCATCTACAAGCATATCTTGACAAACCGAATACAGATTCGTAATTGTGACAATTATTACTAACATTTTGGATATTCTAACTTATAGTTTAGTGCTTGCTATTAAAACTTATCATTAGATATTCTTTTCTTACTTTACTTCTTCACTTTTCTAAATACTTAATCTTCTCAAAGCATACTACTTAAAACTGAAATTCTATCTTCTTTTCTTACTTTACTTCTTCACTTTTCATAGGCTAACTTTCATCTACAAGCATATCTTGACAAACCGAATACAGATTCGTAATTGTGACATTATTACTAACATTTTGGATATTCTAACTTATATTTTAGTGCTTGCTATTAAAACTTATCATTAGATATTCTTTTCTTACTTTACTCTCTGAACTTTTCTATAGGCTAACTTTCATCTACAAGCATATCTTGACAAACCGAATACAGATTCGTTAATTGTGACATTATTACTAACATTTTGGATATTCTAACTTATATTTTAGTGCTTGCTATTAAAACTTATCATTAGATATTCTTTTTCTTACTTTACTTCTTCACTTTTCTAAATGCTTTTTATTACTCAAAGCAAACTCCTTAAAACTGAAATTCTTTCTTCTTTTCTTACTTTACTTCTTCACTTTTCAATAGGCTAACTTTCATCTACAAGCATATCTTGACAAACCGAATACAGATTCGTAATTGTGACATTATTACTAACATTTTGGATATTCTAACTTATATTTTAGTGCTTGCTATTAAAACTTATCATTAGATATTCTTTTCTTACTTTACTTCTGAACTTTTCTATAGGCTACTTTCATCTACAAGCATATCTTGACAAACCGAATACAGATTCGTAATTGTGACAATTATTACTAACATTTTTGGATATTCTAACTTATATTTTAGTGCTTGCTATTAAAACTTATCATTAGATATTCTTTTCTTACTTTACTTCTTCACTTTTCTAAATAACTTAAATCTTCTCAAAGCATACTACTTAAAACTGAAATTCTATCTTCTTTTCTTACTTTACTTCTTCACTTTCATAGGCTAACTTTCATCTACAAGCATATCTTGACAAACCGAATACAGATTCGTAATTGTGACATTATTACTAACATTTTGGATATTCTAACTTATATTTTAGTGCTTGCTATTAAAACTTATCATTAGATATTCTTTTCTTACTTTACTTCTGAACTTTTCTATAGGCTAACTTTCATCTACAAGCATATCTTGACAAAACCGAATACAGATTCGTAATTGTGACATTATTACTAACATTTTGGATATTCTAACTTATATTTTAGTGCTTGCTATTAAAACTTATCATTAGATATTCTTTTCTTACTTTACTTCTTCACTTTTCTAAATGCTTTTTATTACTCAAAGCAAACTCCTTAAAACTGAAATTCTTTCTTCTTTTCTTACTTTACTTCTTCACTTTTCAATAGGCTAACTTTCATCTACAAGCATATCTTGACAAACCGATACAGATTCGTAATTGTGACATTATTACTAACATTTTGGATATTCTAACTTATATTTTAGTGCTTGCTATTAAAACTTATCATTAGATATTCTTTTCTTACTTTACTTCTGAACTTTTCTATAGGCTAACTTTCATCTACAAGCATATCTTGACAACCGAATACAGATTCGTAATTGTGACATTATTACTAACATTTTGGATATTCTAACTTATATTTTAGTGCTTGCTATTAAAACTTATCAATAGATATTCTTTTCTTACTTTACTTCTTCACTTTTCTAAATGCTTTTTTATTACTCAAAGCAAACTCCTTAAAACTGAAATTCTTTCTTCTTTTCTTACTTTACTTCTTCACTTTTCAATAGGCTAACTTTCATCTACAAGCATATCTTGACAAACCGAATACAGATTCGTAATTGTGACATTATTACTAACATTTTGGATATTCTATCTTATATTTTAGTGCTTGCTATTAAAACTTATCATTAGATATTCTTTTCTTACTTTACTTCTTCACTTTTCTAAATACTTAAATCTTCTCAAAGCATACTACTTAAAACTGAAATTCTATCTTCTTTTCTTACTTTACTTCTTCACTTTTCATAGGCTAACTTTCATCTACAAGCATATCTTGACAAACCGAATACAGATTCGTAATTGTGACATTATTAACTAACATTTTGGATATTCTAACTTATATTTTTAGTGCTTGCTATTAAAACTTATCATTAGATATTCTTTTCTTACTTTACTTCTGAACTTTTCTATAGGCTAACTTTCATCTACAAGCATATCTTGACAAACCGAATACAGATTCGTAATTGTGACATTATTACTAACATTTTGGATATTCTAACTTATATTTTAGTGCTTGCTATTAAAACTTATCATTAGATATTCTTTTCTTACTTACTTCTTCACTTTTCTAAATGCTTTTTATTACTCAAAGCAAACTCCTTAAAACTGAAATTCTTTCTTCTTTTCTTTACTTTACTTTCTCACTTTTCAATAGGCTAACTTTCATCTACAAGCATATCTTGACAAAACCGAATACAGATTCGTAATTGTGACATTATTACTAACATTTTGGATATTCTAACTTATATTTTAGTGCTTGCTATTAAAACTTATCATTAGATATTCTTTTCTTACTTTACTTCTGAACTTTTCTATAGGCTAACTTTCAATCTACAAGCATATCTTGACAAACCGAATACAGATTCGTAATTGTGACATTATTACATAACATTTTGGGATATTCTAACTTATATTTTAGTGCTTGCTATTAAAACTTATCATTAGATATTCTTTTCTTACTTTACTTCTTCACTTTTCTAAATGCTTTTTATTACTCAAAGCAAACTCCTTAAAACTGAAATTCTTTCTTCTTTTCTTTACTTTACTTCTTCACTTTTCAATAGGCTAACTTTCATCTACAAGCATATCTTGACAAACCGAATACAGATTCCGTAATTGTGACATTATTACTAACATTTTGGATATTCTAACTTATATTTTAGTGCTTGCTATTAAAACTTATCATTAGATTTTCTTTTCTTACTTTACTTCTTCACTTTTCTAAATGCTTTTTATTACTCAAAGCAAAACTCCTTAAAACTGAAATTCTTTCTTCTTTTCTTACTTTACTTCTTCACTTTTCAATAGGCTAACTTTCATCTACAAGCATATCTTGACAAACCGAATACAGATTCGTAATTGTGACATTATTACTAACATTTTGGATATTCTAACTTATATTTTAGTGCTTGCTATTAAAACTTATCATTAGATATTCTTTTCTTACTTTACTTCTTCACTTTTCTAAATGCTTTTTTATTACTCACAAGCAAACTCCTTAAAACTGAAATTCTTTCTTCTTTTCTTACTTTACTTCTTCACTTTTCAATAGGCTAAACTTTCATCTACAAGCATATCTTGACAAACCGAATACAGATTCGTAATTGTGACATTATTACTAAACATTTTGGATATTCTAACTTATATTTTAGTGCTTGCTATTAAAACTTATCATTAGATATTCTTTTCTTACTTTACTTCTTCACTTTTCTATAGACTAACTTTCATCTACAAGGCATATCTTGACAAACCCGAATACAGATTCGTAATTATTATATTATTACTAACATTTTGGATATTCTAACTTATATTTTAGTGCTTGCTACGAATACTTATCATTAGATATTCTTTTCTCTACTTTACTTCTTCACTTTTCTATAGACTAACTTTCATCTACAAGCATATCTTGACAAACCGAATACAGATTCGTAATTGTGACATTATTACTAACATTTTGGATATTCTAACTTATATTTTAGTGCTTGCTACGAAATACTTATCATTAGATATTCTTTTCTTACTTTACTTCTTCACTTTTCTATAGACTAACTTTCATCTACAAGCATATCTTGACAAACCGAATACAGATTCGTAATTATTATATTATTACTAACATTTTGGATATTCTAACTTATATTTTAGTGCTTGCTACGAATACTTATCATTAGATATTCTTTTCTTACTTTACTTCTTCACTTTTCTATAGACTAACTTTCATCTACAAGCATATCTTGACAAACCGAATACAGATTCGTAATTATTATATTTTACTAACATTTTGGATATTCTAACTTATATTTATAGTGCTTGCTACGAATACTTATCATTAGATATCTTTTCTTACTTTACTTCTTCACTTTTCTATATTTTAGTGCTTGCTACGAATACTTATCATTAGATATTCTTTTCTTACTTTACTTCTTCACACTTTTCTATAGACTAACTTTCATCTACAAGCATACTCCTTAAAACTGAAATTCTATCTTCTTTTCTTACTTTACCTTCTTCACTTTTCAATAGGCTAACTTTCATCTACAAGCATATCTTGACAAACCGAATACAGATTCGTAATTGTGACATTATTACTAACATTTTTGGATATTCTAACTTATATTTTAGTGCTTGCTATTAAAACTTATCATTAGATATTCTTTTCCTTACTTTACTTCTTCACTTTTCTAAATGCTTTTTATTACTCAAAGGCAAACTCCTTAAAACTGAAATTCTTTCTTCTTTTCTACTTTACTTCTTCACTTTTCAATAGGCTAACTTTCATCTACAAGCATATCTTGACAAACCGAATACAGATTCGTAATTGTGACATTATTACTAACATTTTGGATATTCTAACTTATATTTTAGTGCTTGCTACGAATACTTATCATTAGATATTCTTTTCTTACTTTACTTCTTCACTTTTTCTATAGACTAACTTTCATCTACAAGCATACTCCTTAAAACTGAAATTCTATCTTCTTTTTCTTACTTTACTTCTTCACTTTTCAATAGGCTAACTTTCATCTACAAGCATATCTTGACAAACCGAATACAGATTCGTAATTGTGACATTATTACTAACATTTTGGATATTCTAACTTATATTTTAGTGCTTGCTACGAATACTTATCATTAGATATTCTTTTCTTACTTTACTTCTTCACTTTTCTATAGACTAACTTTAGTCTATAGAAAAGTGAAGAAGTAAAGTAAGAAAAGAATATCTAATGATAAGTTATTCGTAGCAAGCACTAAAATATAAGTTAGAATATCCAAAATGTTAGTAATAATGTCACAATTACGAATCTGTATTCGGTTTGTCAAGATATGCATGTAGATGAAAGTTAGCCTATTGAAAAGTGAAGAAGTAAAGTAAGAAAAGAAGATAGAATTTCAGTTTTAAGGAGTATGCTTGTAGATGAAAGTTAGGTCTATAGAAAAGTGAAGAAGTAAAGTAAGAAAAGAATATCTAATGATAAGTATTCGTATGCAAGCACTAAAATATAAGTTAGAATATCCAAAATGTATAGTAATAATGTCACAATTACGAATCTGTATTCGGTTTGTCAAGATATGCTTGTAGATGAAAGTTAGCCTATTGAAAAGTGAAGAAGTAAAGTAAGAAAAGAAGAAAGAATTTCAGTTTTAAGGAGTTTGCTTTTGAGTAATAAAAAGCATTTAGAAAAGTGAAGAAGTAAAGTAAGAAAAGAATATCTAATGATAAGTTTTTAATAGCAAGCACTAAAATTATAAGTTAGAATATCCAAAATGTTAGTAATAATGTCACAATTACGAATCTGTATTCGGTTTGTCAAGATATGCTTGTAGATGAAAGTTAGCCTATTGAAAAGTGAAGAAGTAAAGTAAGAAAAGAAGATAGAATTCAGTTTTAAGGAGTATGCTTGTAGATGAAAGTTAGTCTATAGAAAAGTGAAGAAGTAAAGTAAGAAAAGAATATCTAATGATAAGTATTCGTAGCAAGCACTAAAATATAGTAAAAGTGAAGAAGTAAGTAAGAAAAGAATATCTAATGATAAGTATTCGTAGCAAGCACTAAAATATAAGTTAGAATATCCAAAATGTTAGTAATAATATAATAATTACGAATCTGTATTCGGTTTGTCAAGATATGCTTGTAGATGAAAGTTAGTCTATAGAAAAGTGAAGAAGTAAAGTAAGAAAAGAATATCTAATGATAAGTATTCGTAGCAAGCACTAAAATATAAGTTAGAATATCCAAAATGTTAGTAATAATATAATAATTACGAATCTGTATTCGGTTTGTCAAGATATGCTTGTAGATGAAAGTTAGTCTATAGAAAAGTGAAGAAGTAAAGTAAGAAAAGAATATCTAATGATAAGTATTCGTAGCAAGCACTAAAATAAAGTTAGAATATCCAAAATGTTAGTAATAATGTCACAATTACGAATCTGTATTCGGTTTGTCAAGATATGCTTGTAGATGAAAGTTAGTCTATAGAAAAGTGAAGAAGTAAAGTAAGAAAAGAATATCTAATGATAAGTATTCGTAGCAAGCACTAAAATATAAGTTAGAATATCCAAAATGTTAGTAATAATATAATAATTACGAATCTGTATTCGGTTTGTCAAGATATGCTTTGTAGATGAAAGTTAGTCTATAGAAAAGTGAAGAAGTAAAGTAAGAAAAGAATATCTAATGATAAGTTTTAATAGCAAGCACTAAAATATAAGTTAGAATATCCAAAATGTTAGTAATAATGTCACAATTACGAATCTGTATTCGGTTTGTCAAGATATGCTTGTAGATGAAAGTTAGCCTAATGAAAAGTGAAGAAGTAAAGTAAGAAAAGAAGAAAGAATTTCAGTTTTAAGGAGTTTGCTTTGAGTAATAAAAAGCATTTAGAAAAGTGAAGAAGTAAAGTAAGAAAAGAATATCTAATGATAAGTTTTAATAGCAAGCACTAAAATATAAGTTAGAATATCCAAAATGTTAGTTAATAATGTCACAATTACGAATCTGTATTCGGTTTGTCAAGATATGCTTGTAGATGGAAAGTTAGCCTATTGAAAAGTGAAGAAGTAAAGTAAGAAAAGAAGAAGAATTTCAGTTTTAAGGAGTTTGCTTTGAGTAATAAAAAGCATTTTAGAAAAGTGAAGAAGTAAAGTAAGAAAAGAATATCTAATGATAAGTTTTAATAGCAAGCACTAAAATATAAGTTAGAATATCCAAAATGTTAGTATAATGTCACAATTACGAATCTGTATTCGGTTTGTCAAGATATGCTTGTAGATGAAAGTTAGCCTATTGAAAAGTGAAGAAGTAAAGTAAGAAAAGAAGAAAGAATTTCAGTTTTAAGGAGTTTGCTTTTGAGTAATAAAAAGCATTTAGAAAAGTGAAGAAGTAAAGTAAGAAAAGAATATCTAATGATAAGTTTTAATAGCAAGCACTAAAATATAAGTTAGAATATCCAAAATGTTAGTAATAATGTCACAATTACGAATCTGTATTCGGTTTGTCAAGATATGCTTGTAGATGAAAGTTAGCCTATAGAAAAGTTCAGAAGTAAAGTAAGAAAAGAATATCTAATGATAAGTTTTAATAGCAAGCACTAAAAATATAAGTTAGAATATCCAAAATGTTAGTAATAAATGTCACAATTACGTAATCTGTATTCGGTTTGTCAAGATATGCTTTGTAGATGAAAGTTAGCCTATTGAAAAGTGAAGAAGTAAAGTAAGAAAAGAAGAAAGAATTTCAGTTTTAAGGAGTTTGCTTTTTGAGTAATAAAAAGCATTTAGAAAAGTGAAGAAGTAAAGTAAGAAAAGAATATCTAATGATAAGTTTTAATAGCAAGCACTAAAATATAAGTTAGAATATCCAAAATGTTAGTAATAATGTTCACAATTACGAATCTGTATTCGGTTTTGTCAAGATATGCTTGTAGATGAAAGTTAGCCTATAGAAAAGTTCAGAAGTAAAGTAAGAAAAGAATATCTTAATGATAAGTTTTAATAGCAAGCACTAAAATATAAGTTAGAATATCCAAAATGTTAGTAATATGGTCACAATTACGAATCTTGTATTCGGTTTTGTCAAGATATGCTTGTAGATGAAAGTATAGCCTATTGAAAAGTGAAGAAGTAAAGTAAGAAAAGAAGATAGAATTTCAGTTTTAAGTAGTATGCTTTGAGAAGATTTAAGTATTTAGAAAAGTGAAGAAGTAAAGTAAGAAAAGAATATCTAATGATAAGTTTTAATAGCAAGCACTAAAATATAAGTTAGAATATCCAAAATGTTAGTAATAATGTCACAATTACGATCTGTATTCGGTTTGTCAAGATATGCTTGTAGATGAAAGTTAGCCTATTGAAAAGTGAAGAAGTAAGTAAGAAAAGAAGAAAGAATTTCAGTTTTAAGGAGTTTGCTTTGAGTAATAAAAAGCATTTAGAAAAGTGAAGAAGGTAAAGTAAGAAAAGAATATCTAATGATAAGTTTTTAATAGCAAGCACTAAAATATAAGTTAGAATATCCAAAATGTTAGTAATAATGTCACAATTACGAATCTGTATTCGGTTTGTCAAGATATGCTTGTAGATGAAAGTTAGCCTATAGAAAAGTTCAGAAGTAAAGTAAGAAAAGAATATCTAATGATAAGTTTTAATAGCAAGCACTAAAATATAAGTTAGAATATCCAAATGTTAGTAATAATGTCACAATTACGAATCTGTATTCGGTTTGTCAAGATATGCTTGTAGATGAAAGTTAGCCTATTGAAAAGTGAAGAAGTAAAGTAAGAAAAGAAGAAAGAATTTCAGTTTTAAGGAGTTTGCTTTGAGTAATAAAAAGCATTTAGAAAAGTGAAGAAGTAAAGTAAGAAAAGAATATCTAATGATAAGTTTTAATAGCAAGCACTAAAATATAAGTTAGAATATCCAAAATGTTAGTAATAATGTCACAATTACGAATCTGTATTCGGTTTGTCAAGATATGCTTGTAGATGAAAGTTAGCCTATAGGAAAAGTTCAGAAGTAAAGTAAGAAAAGAATATCTAATGATAAGTTTTAATAGCAAGCACTAAAATATAAGTTAGAATATCCAAAATGTTAGTAATAATGTCACAATTACGAATCTGTATTCGGTTTTGTCAAGATATGCTTGTAGATGAAAGTTAGCCTATGAAAAGTGAAGAAGTAAAGTAAGAAAAGAAGATAGAATTTCAGTTTTAAGTAGTATGCTTTGAGAAGATTTAAGTATTTAGAAAAGTGAAGAAGTAAAGTAAGAAAAGAATATCTAATGATAAGTTTTAATAGCAAGCACTAAAATATAAGTATAGAATATCCAAAATGTTAGTAATAATGTCACAATTACGAATCTGTATTCGGTTTGTCAAGATATGCTTGTAGATGAAAGTTAGCCTATAGAAAAGTTCAGAAGTAAAGTAAGAAAAGAATATCTAATGATAAGTTTTAATAGCAAGCACTAAAATATAAGTTAGAATATCCAAAATGTTAGTAATAATGTCACAATTACGAAATCTGTATCGGTTTGTCAAGATATGCTTGTAGATGAAAGTTAGCCTATTGAAAAGTGAAGAAGTAAAGTAAGAAAAGAAGAAAGAATTTTCAGTTTTTAGGAGTTTGCTTTGAGTAATAATAAAGCATTTAGAAAAGTGAAGAAGTAAAGTAAGAAAAGAATATCTAATGATAAGTTTTAATAGCAGCACTAAAATATAAGTTAGAATATCCAAAATGTTATGTAATAATGTCACAATTACGAATCTGTATTCGGTTTGTCAAGATATGCTTGTAGATGAAAGTTAGCCTATAGAAAAGTTCAGAAGTAAAGTAAGAAAAGAATATCTAATGATAAGTTTTAATAGCAAGCACTAAAATATAAGTTAGAATATCCAAAATGTTAGTAATAATGTCACAATTACGAAATCTGTATTCGGTTTTGTCAAGATATGCTTGTAGATGAAAGTTAGCCTATGAAAAGTGAAGAAGTAAAGTAAGAAAAGAAGATAGAATTTCAGTTTTAAGTAGTATGCTTTGAGAAGATTTAAGTATTTAGAAAAGTGAAGAAGTAAAGTAAGAAAAGAATATCTAATGATAAGTTTTAATAGCAAGCACTAAAATATAAGTTAGAATATCCAAAATGTTAGTAATAATGTCACAATTACGAATCTGTATTCGGTTTGTCAAGATATGCTTGTAGATGAAAGTTAGCCTATAGAAAAGTTCAGAAGTAAAGTAAGAAAAGAATATCTAATGATAAGTTTTAATAGCAAGCACTAAAATATAAGTTAGAATATCCAAAATGTTAGTAATAATGTCACAATTACGAATCTGTATTCGGTTTGTCAAGATATGCTTGTAGATGAAAGTTAGCCTATTGAAAAGTGAAGAAGTAAAGTAAGAAAAGAAGAAAGAATTTCAGTTTTAAGGAGTTTGCTTTGAGTAATAAAAAGCATTTAGAAAAGTGAAGAAGTAAAGTAAGAAAAGAATATCTAATGATAAGTTTTAATAGCAAGCACTAAAATATAAGTTAGAATATCCAAAATGTTAGTAATAATGTCACAATTACGAATCTGTATTCGGTTTGTCAAGATATGCTTGTAGATGAAAGTTAGCCTATGAAAAGTGAAGAAGTAAAGTAAGAAAAGAAGATAGAATTTCAGTTTTAAGTAGTATGCTTTGAGAAGATTTAAGTATTTAGAAAAGTGAAGAAGTAAAGTAAGAAAAGAATATCTAATGATAAGTTTTAATAGCAAGCACTAAAATATAAGTTAGAATATCCAAAATGTTAGTAATAATGTCACAATTACGAATCTGTATTCGGTTTGTCAAGATATGCTTGTAGATGAAAGTTAGCCTATGAAAAGTGAAGAAGTAAAGTAAGAAAAGAAGATAGAATTTCAGTTTTAAGTAGTATGCTTTGAGAAGATTTAAGTATTTAGAAAAGTGAAGAAGTAAAGTAAGAAAAGAATATCTAATGATAAGTTTTAATAGCAAGCACTAAAATATAAGTTAGAATATCCAAAATGTTAGTAATAATGTCACAATTACGAATCTGTATTCGGTTTGTCAAGATATGCTTGTAGATGAAAGTTAGCCTATGAAAAGTGAAGAAGTAAAGTAAGAAAAGAAGATAGAATTTCAGTTTTAAGTAGTATGCTTTGAGAAGATTTAAGTATTTAGAAAAGTGAAGAAGTAAAGTAAGAAAAGAATATCTAATGATAAGTTTTAATAGCAAGCACTAAAATATAAGTTAGAATATCCAAAATGTTAGTAATAATGTCACAATTACGAATCTGTATTCGGTTTGTCAAGATATGCTTGTAGATGAAAGTTAGCCTATTGAAAAGTGAAGAAGTAAAGTAAGAAAAGAAGAAAGAATTTCAGTTTTAAGGAGTTTGCTTTGAGTAATAAAAAGCATTTAGAAAAGTGAAGAAGTAAAGTAAGAAAAGAATATCTAATGATAAGTTTTAATAGCAAGCACTAAAATATAAGTTAGAATATCCAAAATGTTAGTAATAATGTCACAATTACGAATCTGTATTCGGTTTGTCAAGATATGCTTGTAGATGAAAGTTAGCCTATGAAAAGTGAAGAAGTAAAGTAAGAAAAGAAGATAGAATTTCAGTTTTAAGTAGTATGCTTTGAGAAGATTTAAGTATTTAGAAAAGTGAAGAAGTAAAGTAAGAAAAGAATATCTAATGATAAGTTTTAATAGCAAGCACTAAAATATAAGTTAGAATATCCAAAATGTTAGTAATAATGTCACAATTACGAATCTGTATTCGGTTTGTCAAGATATGCTTGTAGATGAAAGTTAGCCTATGAAAAGTGAAGAAGTAAAGTAAGAAAAGAAGAAAGAATTTCAGTTTTAAGGAGTTTGCTTTGAGTAATAAAAAGCATTTAGAAAAGTGAAGAAGTAAAGTAAGAAAAGAATATCTAATGATAAGTTTTAATAGCAAGCACTAAAATATAAGTTAGAATATCCAAAATGTTAGTAATAATGTCACAATTACGAATCTGTATTCGGTTTGTCAAGATATGCTTGTAGATGAAAGTTAGCCTATTGAAAAGTGAAGAAGTAAAGTAAGAAAAGAAGAAAGAATTTCAGTTTTAAGGAGTTTGCTTTGAGTAATAAAAAGCATTTAGAAAAGTGAAGAAGTAAAGTAAGAAAAGAATATCTAATGATAAGTTTTAATAGCAAGCACTAAAATATAAGTTAGAATATCCAAAATGTTAGTAATAATGTCACAATTACGAATCTGTATTCGGTTTGTCAAGATATGCTTGTAGATGAAAGTTAGCCTATTGAAAAGTGAAGAAGTAAAGTAAGAAAAGAAGAAAGAATTTCAGTTTTAAGGAGTTTGCTTTGAGTAATAAAAAGCATTTAGAAAAGTGAAGAAGTAAAGTAAGAAAAGAATATCTAATGATAAGTTTTAATAGCAAGCACTAAAATATAAGTTAGAATATCCAAAATGTTAGTAATAATGTCACAATTACGAATCTGTATTCGGTTTGTCAAGATATGCTTGTAGATGAAAGTTAGCCTATTGAAAAGTGAAGAAGTAAAGTAAGAAAAGAAGAAAGAATTTCAGTTTTAAGGAGTTTGCTTTGAGTAATAAAAAGCATTTAGAAAAGTGAAGAAGTAAAGTAAGAAAAGAATATCTAATGATAAGTTTTAATAGCAAGCACTAAAATATAAGTTAGAATATCCAAAATGTTAGTAATAATGTCACAATTACGAATCTGTATTCGGTTTGTCAAGATATGCTTGTAGATGAAAGTTAGCCTATGAAAAGTGAAGAAGTAAAGTAAGAAAAGAAGATAGAATTTCAGTTTTAAGTAGTATGCTTTGAGAAGATTTAAGTATTTAGAAAAGTGAAGAAGTAAAGTAAGAAAAGAATATCTAATGATAAGTTTTAATAGCAAGCACTAAAATATAAGTTAGAATATCCAAAATGTTAGTAATAATGTCACAATTACGAATCTGTATTCGGTTTGTCAAGATATGCTTGTAGATGAAAGTTAGCCTATGAAAAGTGAAGAAGTAAAGTAAGAAAAGAAGAAAGAATTTCAGTTTTAAGGAGTTTGCTTTGAGTAATAAAAAGCATTTAGAAAAGTGAAGAA
This sequence comes from Loxodes magnus, assembly GCA_946699065.1. Lineage (NCBI taxonomy): Eukaryota > Ciliophora > Karyorelictea > Loxodida > Loxodidae > Loxodes > Loxodes magnus. The sequence goes on along the minus strand of CAMPDV010003515.1, from coordinate 13,595 downwards.
GTAAAGTAAGAAAAGAATATCTAATGATAAGTTTTAATAGCAAGCACTAAAATATAAGTTAGAATATCCAAAATGTTAGTAATAATGTCACAATTACGAATCTGTATTCGGTTTGTCAAGATATGCTTGTAGATGAAAGTTAGCCTATTGAAAAGTGAAGAAGTAAAGTAAGAAAAGAAGAAAGAATTTCAGTTTTAAGGAGTTTGCTTTGAGTAATAAAAAGCATTTAGAAAAGTGAAGAAGTAAAGTAAGAAAAGAATATCTAATGATAAGTTTTAATAGCAAGCACTAAAATATAAGTTAGAATATCCAAAATGTTAGTAATAATGTCACAATTACGAATCTGTATTCGGTTTGTCAAGATATGCTTGTAGATGAAAGTTAGCCTATTGAAAAGTGAAGAAGTAAAGTAAGAAAAGAAGAAAGAATTTCAGTTTTAAGGAGTTTGCTTTGAGTAATAAAAAGCATTTAGAAAAGTGAAGAAGTAAAGTAAGAAAAGAATATCTAATGATAAGTTTTAATAGCAAGCACTAAAATATAAGTTAGAATATCCAAAATGTTAGTAATAATGTCACAATTACGAATCTGTATTCGGTTTGTCAAGATATGCTTGTAGATGAAAGTTAGCCTATTGAAAAGTGAAGAAGTAAAGTAAGAAAAGAAGAAAGAATTTCAGTTTTAAGGAGTTTGCTTTGAGTAATAAAAAGCATTTAGAAAAGTGAAGAAGTAAAGTAAGAAAAGAATATCTAATGATAAGTTTTAATAGCAAGCACTAAAATATAAGTTAGAATATCCAAAATGTTAGTAATAATGTCACAATTACGAATCTGTATTCGGTTTGTCAAGATATGCTTGTAGATGAAAGTTAGCCTATAGAAAAGTTCAGAAGTAAAGTAAGAAAAGAATATCTAATGATAAGTTTTAATAGCAAGCACTAAAATATAAGTTAGAATATCCAAAATGTTAGTAATAATGTCACAATTACGAATCTGTATTCGGTTTGTCAAGATATGCTTGTAGATGAAAGTTAGCCTATGAAAAGTGAAGAAGTAAAGTAAGAAAAGAAGATAGAATTTCAGTTTTAAGTAGTATGCTTTGAGAAGATTTAAGTATTTAGAAAAGTGAAGAAGTAAAGTAAGAAAAGAATATCTAATGATAAGTTTTAATAGCAAGCACTAAAATATAAGTTAGAATATCCAAAATGTTAGTAATAATGTCACAATTACGAATCTGTATTCGGTTTGTCAAGATATGCTTGTAGATGAAAGTTAGCCTATTGAAAAGTGAAGAAGTAAAGTAAGAAAAGAAGAAAGAATTTCAGTTTTAAGGAGTTTGCTTTGAGTAATAAAAAGCATTTAGAAAAGTGAAGAAGTAAAGTAAGAAAAGAATATCTAATGATAAGTTTTAATAGCAAGCACTAAAATATAAGTTAGAATATCCAAAATGTTAGTAATAATGTCACAATTACGAATCTGTATTCGGTTTGTCAAGATATGCTTGTAGATGAAAGTAAGCCTATAGAAAAGTTCAGAAGTAAAGTAAGAAAAGAATATCTAATGATAAGTTTTAATAGCAAGCACTAAAATATAAGTTAGAATATCCAAAATGTTAGTAATAATGTCACAATTACGAATCTGTATTCGGTTTGTCAAGATATGCTTGTAGATGAAAGTTAGCCTATGAAAAGTGAAGAAGTAAAGTAAGAAAAGAAGAAAGAATTTCAGTTTTAAGGAGTTTGCTTTGAGTAATAAAAAGCATTTAGAAAAGTGAAGAAGTAAAGTAAGAAAAGAATATCTAATGATAAGTTTTAATAGCAAGCACTAAAATATAAGTTAGAATATCCAAAATGTTAGTAATAATGTCACAATTACGAATCTGTATTCGGTTTGTCAAGATATGCTTGTAGATGAAAGTTAGCCTATTGAAAAGTGAAGAAGTAAAGTAAGAAAAGAAGAAAGAATTTCAGTTTTAAGGAGTTTGCTTTGAGTAATAAAAAGCATTTAGAAAAGTGAAGAAGTAAAGTAAGAAAAGAATATCTAATGATAAGTTTTAATAGCAAGCACTAAAATATAAGTTAGAATATCCAAAATGTTAGTAATAATGTCACAATTACGAATCTGTATTCGGTTTGTCAAGATATGCTTGTAGATGAAAGTTAGCCTATTGAAAAGTGAAGAAGTAAAGTAAGAAAAGAAGAAAGAATTTCAGTTTTAAGGAGTTTGCTTTGAGTAATAAAAAGCATTTAGAAAAGTGAAGAAGTAAAGTAAGAAAAGAATATCTAATGATAAGTTTTAATAGCAAGCACTAAAATATAAGTTAGAATATCCAAAATGTTAGTAATAATGTCACAATTACGAATCTGTATTCGGTTTGTCAAGATATGCTTGTAGATGAAAGTTAGCCTATTGAAAAGTGAAGAAGTAAAGTAAGAAAAGAAGAAAGAATTTCAGTTTTAAGGAGTTTGCTTTGAGTAATAAAAAGCATTTAGAAAAGTGAAGAAGTAAAGTAAGAAAAGAATATCTAATGATAAGTTTTAATAGCAAGCACTAAAATATAAGTTAGAATATCCAAAATGTTAGTAATAATGTCACAATTACGAATCTGTATTCGGTTTGTCAAGATATGCTTGTAGATGAAAGTTAGCCTATGAAAAGTGAAGAAGTAAAGTAAGAAAAGAAGATAGAATTTCAGTTTTAAGTAGTATGCTTTGAGAAGATTTAAGTATTTAGAAAAGTGAAGAAGTAAAGTAAGAAAAGAATATCTAATGATAAGTTTTAATAGCAAGCACTAAAATATAAGTTAGAATATCCAAAATGTTAGTAATAATGTCACAATTACGAATCTGTATTCGGTTTGTCAAGATATGCTTGTAGATGAAAGTTAGCCTATGAAAAGTGAAGAAGTAAAGTAAGAAAAGAAGAAAGAATTTCAGTTTTAAGGAGTTTGCTTTGAGTAATAAAAAGCATTTAGAAAAGTGAAGAAGTAAAGTAAGAAAAGAATATCTAATGATAAGTTTTAATAGCAAGCACTAAAATATAAGTTAGAATATCCAAAATGTTAGTAATAATGTCACAATTACGAATCTGTATTCGGTTTGTCAAGATATGCTTGTAGATGAAAGTTAGCCTATTGAAAAGTGAAGAAGTAAAGTAAGAAAAGAAGAAAGAATTTCAGTTTTAAGGAGTTTGCTTTGAGTAATAAAAAGCATTTAGAAAAGTGAAGAAGTAAAGTAAGAAAAGAATATCTAATGATAAGTTTTAATAGCAAGCACTAAAATATAAGTTAGAATATCCAAAATGTTAGTAATAATGTCACAATTACGAATCTGTATTCGGTTTGTCAAGATATGCTTGTAGATGAAAGTTAGCCTATTGAAAAGTGAAGAAGTAAAGTAAGAAAAGAAGAAAGAATTTCAGTTTTAAGGAGTTTGCTTTGAGTAATAAAAAGCATTTAGAAAAGTGAAGAAGTAAAGTAAGAAAAGAATATCTAATGATAAGTTTTAATAGCAAGCACTAAAATATAAGTTAGAATATCCAAAATGTTAGTAATAATGTCACAATTACGAATCTGTATTCGGTTTGTCAAGATATGCTTGTAGATGAAAGTTAGCCTATTGAAAAGTGAAGAAGTAAAGTAAGAAAAGAAGAAAGAATTTCAGTTTTAAGGAGTTTGCTTTGAGTAATAAAAAGCATTTAGAAAAGTGAAGAAGTAAAGTAAGAAAAGAATATCTAATGATAAGTTTTAATAGCAAGCACTAAAATATAAGTTAGAATATCCAAAATGTTAGTAATAATGTCACAATTACGAATCTGTATTCGGTTTGTCAAGATATGCTTGTAGATGAAAGTTAGCCTATAGAAAAGTTCAGAAGTAAAGTAAGAAAAGAATATCTAATGATAAGTTTTAATAGCAAGCACTAAAATATAAGTTAGAATATCCAAAATGTTAGTAATAATGTCACAATTACGAATCTGTATTCGGTTTGTCAAGATATGCTTGTAGATGAAAGTTAGCCTATTGAAAAGTGAAGAAGTAAAGTAAGAAAAGAAGAAAGAATTTCAGTTTTAAGGAGTTTGCTTTGAGTAATAAAAAGCATTTAGAAAAGTGAAGAAGTAAAGTAAGAAAAGAATATCTAATGATAAGTTTTAATAGCAAGCACTAAAATATAAGTTAGAATATCCAAAATGTTAGTAATAATGTCACAATTACGAATCTGTATTCGGTTTGTCAAGATATGCTTGTAGATGAAAGTTAGCCTATTGAAAAGTGAAGAAGTAAAGTAAGAAAAGAAGAAAGAATTTCAGTTTTAAGGAGTTTGCTTTGAGTAATAAAAAGCATTTAGAAAAGTGAAGAAGTAAAGTAAGAAAAGAATATCTAATGATAAGTTTTAATAGCAAGCACTAAAATATAAGTTAGAATATCCAAAATGTTAGTAATAATGTCACAATTACGAATCTGTATTCGGTTTGTCAAGATATGCTTGTAGATGAAAGTTAGCCTATTGAAAAGTGAAGAAGTAAAGTAAGAAAAGAAGAAAGAATTTCAGTTTTAAGGAGTTTGCTTTGAGTAATAAAAAGCATTTAGAAAAGTGAAGAAGTAAAGTAAGAAAAGAATATCTAATGATAAGTTTTAATAGCAAGCACTAAAATATAAGTTAGAATATCCAAAATGTTAGTAATAATGTCACAATTACGAATCTGTATTCGGTTTGTCAAGATATGCTTGTAGATGAAAGTTAGCCTATTGAAAAGTGAAGAAGTAAAGTAAGAAAAGAAGAAAGAATTTCAGTTTTAAGGAGTTTGCTTTGAGTAATAAAAAGCATTTAGAAAAGTGAAGAAGTAAAGTAAGAAAAGAATATCTAATGATAAGTTTTAATAGCAAGCACTAAAATATAAGTTAGAATATCCAAAATGTTAGTAATAATGTCACAATTACGAATCTGTATTCGGTTTGTCAAGATATGCTTGTAGATGAAAGTAAGCCTATAGAAAAGTTCAGAAGTAAAGTAAGAAAAGAATATCTAATGATAAGTTTTAATAGCAAGCACTAAAATATAAGTTAGAATATCCAAAATGTTAGTAATAATGTCACAATTACGAATCTGTATTCGGTTTGTCAAGATATGCTTGTAGATGAAAGTTAGCCTATTGAAAAGTGAAGAAGTAAAGTAAGAAAAGAAGAAAGAATTTCAGTTTTAAGGAGTTTGCTTTGAGTAATAAAAAGCATTTAGAAAAGTGAAGAAGTAAAGTAAGAAAAGAATATCTAATGATAAGTTTTAATAGCAAGCACTAAAATATAAGTTAGAATATCCAAAATGTTAGTAATAATGTCACAATTACGAATCTGTATTCGGTTTGTCAAGATATGCTTGTAGATGAAAGTTAGCCTATAGAAAAGTTCAGAAGTAAAGTAAGAAAAGAATATCTAATGATAAGTTTTAATAGCAAGCACTAAAATATAAGTTAGAATATCCAAAATGTTAGTAATAATGTCACAATTACGAATCTGTATTCGGTTTGTCAAGATATGCTTGTAGATGAAAGTTAGCCTATGAAAAGTGAAGAAGTAAAGTAAGAAAAGAAGATAGAATTTCAGTTTTAAGTAGTATGCTTTGAGAAGATTTAAGTATTTAGAAAAGTGAAGAAGTAAAGTAAGAAAAGAATATCTAATGATAAGTTTTAATAGCAAGCACTAAAATATAAGTTAGAATATCCAAAATGTTAGTAATAATGTCACAATTACGAATCTGTATTCGGTTTGTCAAGATATGCTTGTAGATGAAAGTTAGCCTATAGAAAAGTTCAGAAGTAAAGTAAGAAAAGAATATCTAATGATAAGTTTTAATAGCAAGCACTAAAATATAAGTTAGAATATCCAAAATGTTAGTAATAATGTCACAATTACGAATCTGTATTCGGTTTGTCAAGATATGCTTGTAGATGAAAGTTAGCCTATTGAAAAGTGAAGAAGTAAAGTAAGAAAAGAAGAAAGAATTTCAGTTTTAAGGAGTTTGCTTTGAGTAATAAAAAGCATTTAGAAAAGTGAAGAAGTAAAGTAAGAAAAGAATATCTAATGATAAGTTTTAATAGCAAGCACTAAAATATAAGTTAGAATATCCAAAATGTTAGTAATAATGTCACAATTACGAATCTGTATTCGGTTTGTCAAGATATGCTTGTAGATGAAAGTTAGCCTATGAAAAGTGAAGAAGTAAAGTAAGAAAAGAAGATAGAATTTCAGTTTTAAGTAGTATGCTTTGAGAAGATTTAAGTATTTAGAAAAGTGAAGAAGTAAAGTAAGAAAAGAATATCTAATGATAAGTTTTAATAGCAAGCACTAAAATATAAGTTAGAATATCCAAAATGTTAGTAATAATGTCACAATTACGAATCTGTATTCGGTTTGTCAAGATATGCTTGTAGATGAAAGTTAGCCTATGAAAAGTGAAGAAGTAAAGTAAGAAAAGAAGATAGAATTTCAGTTTTAAGTAGTATGCTTTGAGAAGATTTAAGTATTTAGAAAAGTGAAGAAGTAAAGTAAGAAAAGAATATCTAATGATAAGTTTTAATAGCAAGCACTAAAATATAAGTTAGAATATCCAAAATGTTAGTAATAATGTCACAATTACGAATCTGTATTCGGTTTGTCAAGATATGCTTGTAGATGAAAGTTAGCCTATGAAAAGTGAAGAAGTAAAGTAAGAAAAGAAGATAGAATTTCAGTTTTAAGTAGTATGCTTTGAGAAGATTTAAGTATTTAGAAAAGTGAAGAAGTAAAGTAAGAAAAGAATATCTAATGATAAGTTTTAATAGCAAGCACTAAAATATAAGTTAGAATATCCAAAATGTTAGTAATAATGTCACAATTACGAATCTGTATTCGGTTTGTCAAGATATGCTTGTAGATGAAAGTTAGCCTATAGAAAAGTTCAGAAGTAAAGTAAGAAAAGAATATCTAATGATAAGTTTTAATAGCAAGCACTAAAATATAAGTTAGAATATCCAAAATGTTAGTAATAATGTCACAATTACGAATCTGTATTCGGTTTGTCAAGATATGCTTGTAGATGAAAGTTAGCCTATTGAAAAGTGAAGAAGTAAAGTAAGAAAAGAAGAAAGAATTTCAGTTTTAAGGAGTTTGCTTTGAGTAATAAAAAGCATTTAGAAAAGTGAAGAAGTAAAGTAAGAAAAGAATATCTAATGATAAGTTTTAATAGCAAGCACTAAAATATAAGTTAGAATATCCAAAATGTTAGTAATAATGTCACAATTACGAATCTGTATTCGGTTTGTCAAGATATGCTTGTAGATGAAAGTTAGCCTATGAAAAGTGAAGAAGTAAAGTAAGAAAAGAAGATAGAATTTCAGTTTTAAGTAGTATGCTTTGAGAAGATTTAAGTATTTAGAAAAGTGAAGAAGTAAAGTAAGAAAAGAATATCTAATGATAAGTTTTAATAGCAAGCACTAAAATATAAGTTAGAATATCCAAAATGTTAGTAATAATGTCACAATTACGAATCTGTATTCGGTTTGTCAAGATATGCTTGTAGATGAAAGTTAGCCTATGAAAAGTGAAGAAGTAAAGTAAGAAAAGAAGATAGAATTTCAGTTTTAAGTAGTATGCTTTGAGAAGATTTAAGTATTTAGAAAAGTGAAGAAGTAAAGTAAGAAAAGAATATCTAATGATAAGTTTTAATAGCAAGCACTAAAATATAAGTTAGAATATCCAAAATGTTAGTAATAATGTCACAATTACGAATCTGTATTCGGTTTGTCAAGATATGCTTGTAGATGAAAGTTAGCCTATTGAAAAGTGAAGAAGTAAAGTAAGAAAAGAAGAAAGAATTTCAGTTTTAAGGAGTTTGCTTTGAGTAATAAAAAGCATTTAGAAAAGTGAAGAAGTAAAGTAAGAAAAGAATATCTAATGATAAGTTTTAATAGCAAGCACTAAAATATAAGTTAGAATATCCAAAATGTTAGTAATAATGTCACAATTACGAATCTGTATTCGGTTTGTCAAGATATGCTTGTAGATGAAAGTTAGCCTATTGAAAAGTGAAGAAGTAAAGTAAGAAAAGAAGAAAGAATTTCAGTTTTAAGGAGTTTGCTTTGAGTAATAAAAAGCATTTAGAAAAGTGAAGAAGTAAAGTAAGAAAAGAATATCTAATGATAAGTTTTAATAGCAAGCACTAAAATATAAGTTAGAATATCCAAAATGTTAGTAATAATGTCACAATTACGAATCTGTATTCGGTTTGTCAAGATATGCTTGTAGATGAAAGTTAGCCTATAGAAAAGTGAAGAAGTAAAGTAAGAAAAGAATATCTAATGATAAGTTTTAATAGCAAGCACTAAAATATAAGTTAGAATATCCAAAATGTTAGTAATAATGTCACAATTACGAATCTGTATTCGGTTTGTCAAGATATGCTTGTAGATGAAAGTTAGCCTATAGAAAAGTTCAGAAGTAAAGTAAGAAAAGAATATCTAATGATAAGTTTTAATAGCAAGCACTAAAATATAAGTTAGAATATCCAAAATGTTAGTAATAATGTCACAATTACGAATCTGTATTCGGTTTGTCAAGATATGCTTGTAGATGAAAGTTAGCCTATGAAAAGTGAAGAAGTAAAGTAAGAAAAGAAGATAGAATTTCAGTTTTAAGTAGTATGCTTTGAGAAGATTTAAGTATTTAGAAAAGTGAAGAAGTAAAGTAAGAAAAGAATATCTAATGATAAGTTTTAATAGCAAGCACTAAAATATAAGTTAGAATATCCAAAATGTTAGTAATAATGTCACAATTACGAATCTGTATTCGGTTTGTCAAGATATGCTTGTAGATGAAAGTTAGCCTATTGAAAAGTGAAGAAGTAAAGTAAGAAAAGAAGAAAGAATTTCAGTTTTAAGGAGTTTGCTTTGAGTAATAAAAAGCATTTAGAAAAGTGAAGAAGTAAAGTAAGAAAAGAATATCTAATGATAAGTTTTAATAGCAAGCACTAAAATATAAGTTAGAATATCCAAAATGTTAGTAATAATGTCACAATTACGAATCTGTATTCGGTTTGTCAAGATATGCTTGTAGATGAAAGTTAGCCTATTGAAAAGTGAAGAAGTAAAGTAAGAAAAGAAGAAAGAATTTCAGTTTTAAGGAGTTTGCTTTGAGTAATAAAAAGCATTTAGAAAAGTGAAGAAGTAAAGTAAGAAAAGAATATCTAATGATAAGTTTTAATAGCAAGCACTAAAATATAAGTTAGAATATCCAAAATGTTAGTAATAATGTCACAATTACGAATCTGTATTCGGTTTGTCAAGATATGCTTGTAGATGAAAGTTAGCCTATAGAAAAGTTCAGAAGTAAAGTAAGAAAAGAATATCTAATGATAAGTTTTAATAGCAAGCACTAAAATATAAGTTAGAATATCCAAAATGTTAGTAATAATGTCACAATTACGAATCTGTATTCGGTTTGTCAAGATATGCTTGTAGATGAAAGTTAGCCTATTGAAAAGTGAAGAAGTAAAGTAAGAAAAGAAGAAAGAATTTCAGTTTTAAGGAGTTTGCTTTGAGTAATAAAAAGCATTTAGAAAAGTGAAGAAGTAAAGTAAGAAAAGAATATCTAATGATAAGTTTTAATAGCAAGCACTAAAATATAAGTTAGAATATCCAAAATGTTAGTAATAATGTCACAATTACGAATCTGTATTCGGTTTGTCAAGATATGCTTGTAGATGAAAGTTAGCCTATAGAAAAGTTCAGAAGTAAAGTAAGAAAAGAATATCTAATGATAAGTTTTAATAGCAAGCACTAAAATATAAGTTAGAATATCCAAAATGTTAGTAATAATGTCACAATTACGAATCTGTATTCGGTTTGTCAAGATATGCTTGTAGATGAAAGTTAGCCTATTGAAAAGTGAAGAAGTAAAGTAAGAAAAGAAGAAAGAATTTCAGTTTTAAGGAGTTTGCTTTGAGTAATAAAAAGCATTTAGAAAAGTGAAGAAGTAAAGTAAGAAAAGAATATCTAATGATAAGTTTTAATAGCAAGCACTAAAATATAAGTTAGAATATCCAAAATGTTAGTAATAATGTCACAATTACGAATCTGTATTCGGTTTGTCAAGATATGCTTGTAGATGAAAGTTAGCCTATGAAAAGTGAAGAAGTAAAGTAAGAAAAGAAGATAGAATTTCAGTTTTAAGTAGTATGCTTTGAGAAGATTTAAGTATTTAGAAAAGTGAAGAAGTAAAGTAAGAAAAGAATATCTAATGATAAGTTTTAATAGCAAGCACTAAAATATAAGTTAGAATATCCAAAATGTTAGTAATAATGTCACAATTACGAATCTGTATTCGGTTTGTCAAGATATGCTTGTAGATGAAAGTTAGCCTATAGAAAAGTTCAGAAGTAAAGTAAGAAAAGAATATCTAATGATAAGTTTTAATAGCAAGCACTAAAATATAAGTTAGAATATCCAAAATGTTAGTAATAATGTCACAATTACGAATCTGTATTCGGTTTGTCAAGATATGCTTGTAGATGAAAGTTAGCCTATTGAAAAGTGAAGAAGTAAAGTAAGAAAAGAAGAAAGAATTTCAGTTTTAAGGAGTTTGCTTTGAGTAATAAAAAGCATTTAGAAAAGTGAAGAAGTAAAGTAAGAAAAGAATATCTAATGATAAGTTTTAATAGCAAGCACTAAAATATAAGTTAGAATATCCAAAATGTTAGTAATAATGTCACAATTACGAATCTGTATTCGGTTTGTCAAGATATGCTTGTAGATGAAAGTTAGCCTATGAAAAGTGAAGAAGTAAAGTAAGAAAAGAAGATAGAATTTCAGTTTTAAGTAGTATGCTTTGAGAAGATTTAAGTATTTAGAAAAGTGAAGAAGTAAAGTAAGAAAAGAATATCTAATGATAAGTTTTAATAGCAAGCACTAAAATATAAGTTAGAATATCCAAAATGTTAGTAATAATGTCACAATTACGAATCTGTATTCGGTTTGTCAAGATATGCTTGTAGATGAAAGTTAGCCTATAGAAAAGTTCAGAAGTAAAGTAAGAAAAGAATATCTAATGATAAGTTTTAATAGCAAGCACTAAAATATAAGTTAGAATATCCAAAATGTTAGTAATAATGTCACAATTACGAATCTGTATTCGGTTTGTCAAGATATGCTTGTAGATGAAAGTTAGCCTATTGAAAAGTGAAGAAGTAAGAAAAGAAGAAAGAATTTCAGTTTTAAGGAGTTTGCTTTGAGTAATAAAAAGCATTTAGAAAAGTGAAGAAGTAAAGTAAGAAAAGAATATCTAATGATAAGTTTTAATAGCAAGCACTAAAATATAAGTTAGAATATCCAAAATGTTAGTAATAATGTCACAATTACGAATCTGTATTCGGTTTGTCAAGATATGCTTGTAGATGAAAGTTAGCCTATGAAAAGTGAAGAAGTAAAGTAAGAAAAGAAGATAGAATTTCAGTTTTAAGTAGTATGCTTTGAGAAGATTTAAGTATTTAGAAAAGTGAAGAAGTAAAGTAAGAAAAGAATATCTAATGATAAGTTTTAATAGCAAGCACTAAAATATAAGTTAGAATATCCAAAATGTTAGTAATAATGTCACAATTACGAATCTGTATTCGGTTTGTCAAGATATGCTTGTAGATGAAAGTTAGCCTATAGAAAAGTTCAGAAGTAAAGTAAGAAAAGAATATCTAATGATAAGTTTTAATAGCAAGCACTAAAATATAAGTTAGAATATCCAAAATGTTAGTAATAATGTCACAATTACGAATCTGTATTCGGTTTGTCAAGATATGCTTGTAGATGAAAGTTAGCCTATTGAAAAGTGAAGAAGTAAAGTAAGAAAAGAAGAAAGAATTTCAGTTTTAAGGAGTTTGCTTTGAGTAATAAAAAGCATTTAGAAAAGTGAAGAAGTAAAGTAAGAAAAGAATATCTAATGATAAGTTTTAATAGCAAGCACTAAAATATAAGTTAGAATATCCAAAATGTTAGTAATAATGTCACAATTACGAATCTGTATTCGGTTTGTCAAGATATGCTTGTAGATGAAAGTTAGCCTATGAAAAGTGAAGAAGTAAAGTAAGAAAAGAAGATAGAATTTCAGTTTTAAGTAGTATGCTTTGAGAAGATTTAAGTATTTAGAAAAGTGAAGAAGTAAAGTAAGAAAAGAATATCTAATGATAAGTTTTAATAGCAAGCACTAAAATATAAGTTAGAATATCCAAAATGTTAGTAATAATGTCACAATTACGAATCTGTATTCGGTTTGTCAAGATATGCTTGTAGATGAAAGTTAGCCTATAGAAAAGTTCAGAAGTAAAGTAAGAAAAGAATATCTAATGATAAGTTTTAATAGCAAGCACTAAAATATAAGTTAGAATATCCAAAATGTTAGTAATAATGTCACAATTACGAATCTGTATTCGGTTTGTCAAGATATGCTTGTAGATGAAAGTTAGCCTATTGAAAAGTGAAGAAGTAAAGTAAGAAAAGAAGAAAGAATTTCAGTTTTAAGGAGTTTGCTTTGAGTAATAAAAAGCATTTAGAAAAGTGAAGAAGTAAAGTAAGAAAAGAATATCTAATGATAAGTTTTAATAGCAAGCACTAAAATATAAGTTAGAATATCCAAAATGTTAGTAATAATGTCACAATTACGAATCTGTATTCGGTTTGTCAAGATATGCTTGTAGATGAAAGTTAGCCTATGAAAAGTGAAGAAGTAAAGTAAGAAAAGAAGATAGAATTTCAGTTTTAAGTAGTATGCTTTGAGAAGATTTAAGTATTTAGAAAAGTGAAGAAGTAAAGTAAGAAAAGAATATCTAATGATAAGTTTTAATAGCAAGCACTAAAATATAAGTTAGAATATCCAAAATGTTAGTAATAATGTCACAATTACGAATCTGTATTCGGTTTGTCAAGATATGCTTGTAGATGAAAGTTAGCCTATAGAAAAGTTCAGAAGTAAAGTAAGAAAAGAATATCTAATGATAAGTTTTAATAGCAAGCACTAAAATATAAGTTAGAATATCCAAAATGTTAGTAATAATGTCACAATTACGAATCTGTATTCGGTTTGTCAAGATATGCTTGTAGATGAAAGTTAGCCTATTGAAAAGTGAAGAAGTAAAGTAAGAAAAGAAGAAAGAATTTCAGTTTTAAGGAGTTTGCTTTGAGTAATAAAAAGCATTTAGAAAAGTGAAGAAGTAAAGTAAGAAAAGAATATCTAATGATAAGTTTTAATAGCAAGCACTAAAATATAAGTTAGAATATCCAAAATGTTAGTAATAATGTCACAATTACGAATCTGTATTCGGTTTGTCAAGATATGCTTGTAGATGAAAGTTAGCCTATGAAAAGTGAAGAAGTAAAGTAAGAAAAGAAGATAGAATTTCAGTTTTAAGTAGTATGCTTTGAGAAGATTTAAGTATTTAGAAAAGTGAAGAAGTAAAGTAAGAAAAGAATATCTAATGATAAGTTTTAATAGCAAGCACTAAAATATAAGTTAGAATATCCAAAATGTTAGTAATAATGTCACAATTACGAATCTGTATTCGGTTTGTCAAGATATGCTTGTAGATG